>BRDA01013059.1:17365-30530 GCA_036984385.1 Crenuchus spilurus | reverse complement strand
AATTTATAATAGAATACAATCAAGAATACTGAATATTTAATAACTTTACAGCAAGAGATGTCTGAGGAAGGCTCTTTGCATCTCCTCCGACCCCACACACCCTAGCCACTCCCTGTTCCAGCCGCTGCCATCTGGAAGGAGGTACAGGAACATCAGAGCCAGAACCACCAGGCTCAGAAACAGCTTTTTTCCCCGCGCTGTTAAACTGGTGTCACCAGCTACACCTCTCACAATCTGAAACACACGGACTGACCTCTGTCACACATCTCTACACCAACCTCAACCTAATTAACAGTCTGACGTCTGTCCCCCCCCATAACTTCTCAGATCACCACCAGCCCAGAGACTGTATGCATCATGCACTTTAACCTTATCCACATTCTGCTATGTTGTCATTCCCTGTCCCACACTCCCCTTAATACCTATAATAACTACACTTGGACATGTATATTAACAGTTCACTACTGCACTTAATGTATACAACTGTCTACTTCTACCATTGTACCTCACTATAGTTCTGTCCTGTCTTGCACTAAGTTCTGTCTTGCATTATGTCCTGTCTTGCACTATGTCATTTGCAATTGCACTGGAGACTAGCCTAAAAGTGTTTCGTTGTACTGTTCTACTCTGTTTCAGTATAATGACAATAAAGTTGAATTGAATTGAATTGAATATAAGAGAATATAATACAGAAAACTGCAGCACAATTGAAGGAGAGAGACTATTTAGGTTACTATATACAGAGGTGTCAAGTAACGAAGTACAAATACTTCATTACTAAACTTAAGTAGAAATTTTGGTTATCTATACTTTAGTGGAGTAATTATTTTCAGATGACTTTTTACTTCTACTTTCTACTCCTTACATTTTAAAAACAGCCTCGTTATTTCTACGTATTTCATTTTGGTTTGTCATCATTCAAAAAAAAAAACATCCAATCCAGATAAACTGCGACATCCAGAAAGAGTGAATGTGATTGTGGTTGGATGAGAAGTATAAACAAATACCATTCTGATACCCTATTGGTACCTCACGTGTCATGTGTCTCATCACTCTCCAGTAAGCTCAGCAACGCAGCACTATAAGGCAGCACTAACAGTTTCTAAATTGTACCTGCAGATCAAAAATCCTCCAAAAGCAACAGAAAGAGACAAAGTGTAGTCCTCAAACATGTTTATTCTGTCTTGTTTTTTCCACACAGGTCCATTTATATAGTTTTTACCAGGATAACAAACAAAGGAATAAATAAAAAATGTTGCTTAGTATGACAGGCTAAGGTAACTGTAGCTCCTCGTGCTATGTTAAACTACTACCCTGATCTCCTCTGGGAAAAGTAATGGAGTACAGAGTAAGTTTTCAATCAGGAAAAGCAATCGATTGCCAGAAAAATAAAGGATTTACTCTAAATACTAAAACAATGCTCCTAAATAACCTAGAAGAACATAAAACACAAAATAGCAATATAATTTCTATTAAATATACATTTTGTGCAAAATGGCTCTTACATTCCTAAAATGTATAAATTTTCAAGGGACATAAATGCAGCTGAAACAGGTAGCCTGTACATCCAAAAAAAATGTAAACATTACTGTTTTAATACAATATTATAGTCATTATGGCTTCTAGGAAAAAAAAGTATTTTGGGGGTGGGGGGTGGGGTAGTACACTATATGCCCCTGTGGCACAGCCTAAGTTTTGGCATTTGTTTTCCTTACATTACTTTTACTTTTATACTTTTATACTTTTTTATAGTTTTGAAACTAGTACTTTTGTACTTTTACTTGAGTAAAAAGCTTAAGTTCATACTTTAACTTCTATAAAAGTCTTTTTAAACTCTAGTATCTATACTTCTACCTGAGTAATGAATGTCAATACTTTTGACACCTTCGACTATATAGTTCTAGTGTTTGTTAGCAATGCTAGCATCACAGCTCCAGTTCTAAACTAAAACATGCCTTGACTAGTGTAAACTCTGTAAAATTAGTATAAATAAATTATAAAGTGCAGATATTTGTGTTTTAGAACATTTAGACATTTAGTTTTCACATCAGACCTGTAAAGTTGGTGGACTTTGCTGTTGTTGACATTTTCTTTCCTAAAACAATAAACTTTTGACTTTTTTTAGTTTTTATTCCACTGGCTATAGTTTAGTATCATTTGTAATCTTTTCTATTTCATTAATGTAGTTCTGCCATAATCTGTAAATGAAAAGTAGTTCAGTACATAAAATGACCTAAAACATGTAAAAACAACAGAAATAGGTGGATATTCTGGAGCAGTCATGTAATGAGAATGACTGAGGTTTGAGACAAGTTTTGATGATGCTAGGCTATTTAGGTGACTATTGACATCTATTGTTTGTTAGCAATGTTAGCTGTTCTAAAAAACTTTAATTTGGACTTTAAACATGTCTATGTTACACTTTGGGTGGTAAAACATGTAAAAGTTGATTTCTCTGCCAAATTCTTTAAGGTGAAGGTCAGTTTTATGGATAATGGTGGATATCTTACCTGAGATGACATCCCATGGCAGGGGTACAATATTGCTTTGTTATCATCTTCAGAACCCTGGTCCAGGCAATATCCACTGGCTTTACTGTTTCTAACCTGAAAAGAAAATATATTATCAGAGGGAGGTGGGCGGGTTAGCTTTCGGCACTTGCACAAATTAAACTTAGTGTGTGTGTTTATATTAAATAATCTGAAATACATGCAGTGTGCATTATAAACATGACTGAGAATCTCTACAATAACAAAGAACAAATAATTTCTATCACATCTTTCTTCAAAATGTTAAAAACTAAACTAATAAAATTTCAACTAAATGTAAAAACAATAAAAAAAATTAACATTAAAATAGCTGAAACTAAAATTCTGTTTATTTTGAAATATACATAATAGTACATTCTGTTTTATTTTTTAAATTCTATTAATAATTTTGTTTTTCAAACTTATTTTTTAGCTTTAAAATTCTATTTTAAATAAAATATGATGAACATTTAAAACTAATAATCTGACAGTAGAGGACTTCTTCTGGTTTACTGTTGAAGGTCCCAAATTAATTGGTGGACTGTACAGTGGGAATCAGAACAGTTGACTTTGGTTTTGATTTAAAAGTCTCAAAAAAGTAATTAGATAAGCTGGCTATAAATACAATGTCTTATGTCTTATGAAAATTTTGGATGATTTTTAAGATCCATTCATGGTGGAGGTATACATGCAAATCAATCCTGAAAGAAAACTTTTTATTCCAGATTTATCACTACTGTACCATCAACAATATTACATATAAACACTTGTGTAGGTCGTGTAGGTTCACTGGGTGTTGTGCAGAGTAAATACATTGTATATATTTGTGTTTTACAACATTGTGACCTCTGGTCCCATTCACCACCAGTGTAAAAGTTTCACATCAAACAACTGAATGGCTTTGTTTTTTTTGTTTTTTTTTTGTTTATTTTAATGGTAAAAATTCTTGTTTTCTTTGACATTTTATTTCCTAAAACAATCAAATTAATTTGTAATATAAAATTGTTTCACAGTATAATGTAATTCGTAATGTTTACTAGTTTGCTTGTTTTTTGTCAATGAAACCACAGATTTACTTGATGACTCGAAACAGCTAAAAAAAACACTAGAAATAAGTAGACATTGTTAGAGCAGCCTTGTGAAGAGAATTATTAGTGTCATTAATTTTATTAAAATTATTTTTTTTGCTGTTATTTTGAAAATGGACTGATTTCTATACACAGTTCAGAATGAATACTGCACACACACAATGAAGTCGGCTAATAACTGTCTCATTAAATCTCATTATGAAGAAATCTGAGCTGATCGTGATGTGATGGCCATGGCTGTGGTGACCAATCATCTTTATATTTGACTTAAACAACAGACACAGTCATGACTGGATTTATTTCTGCTCTAAATAGACACAAAAACTCACCCAAACAATTTTATTAGCTCATAAAACACATCAGACCTCACTTATGTGTCACTGAATTGATAAACACTGGTCTACCGGCACATTATAATGTCCTTTACAGAGGTCACAAATGAATATTTGGGTCACAGGAGGATATTAAAGTCATTAAATATAATTATACAGTGGCATGCAAAAGTTTGGGCACCCCTCCCCTTGGTCTACATGTTCTATTACTGTGAATATCTAAGCCAGTAAAAGGCCAAGAATGTTGGGTTGGGTGCAAAATGAGAGGGAGCAGATAAAAGTAAAATAACTTTACTGTTTAGAATAGAGAGATCCAGAGCTGTAAACAAAACACAGTCCAAGATCAATATCCAAGAAGGCAAACACTTATGACATTTAAGAGATTCATAGAATAATCAGAACACAGGCTGAGGTCTTAGAACAACACATGAACAAAACAACACTTAAAAAGCACAGACCCAGGGTATCTAAGGTTAAAGAATAAAGAGAACTAGAAAGGCCAGAAAGGCTAATGCTAACTATGATGCTAAGAAAGGCTAAATGCTACTCAAAGCCAAGAAACCCAACAGGGCTAAAGGCTTACAATACAAGAAGGACAGGAATGAGGTCAGGGTCAAGGAAGAAAGCTAGGTCAGAATACTAGAAGGCAAAAATTATCTTTAGGATGATACAATACTTAGCCATGCACTAGAGAAAGTAATCAGGCTAAATAGGGAAGCTAATGTAAATATTAACCAGCTGGGACTGGGGTCACATGACTAGAGGGGATATGTGACAGGGGAACAGAAGAGAATGAGCAAGGGCTGATGGGAGATGTAGTTTGGTGAGCATCGCTAAAGTGTAGTAAAGAAAAGAGAGAGAAAGAGAAAGCGCACTCGAATGAGCAGAGTGTTAAGAGATCGTGAACATGTGAGTGAGCGTAAAAAGCTTGCAACATGCCAGTAAGAGTGACAGCGTGACAATGAAGTTACACATCAAATACATATTTCTTTAATATTTCACCCACCTATTTCCACTTTTTTGGTTTTGAAATAACAAAAATTAAAAGGGCTTGGAGCAAAAGGTTGGGTACTCTACATGGTAAATATGAACCCTCTCTCACTCTAAGTATCACTGCTAATAAACACTGGGGCCAATTTCTGCAACATAAGCCCAAATCATGACTGCTCCACCACCGTGTTTAGCAGCTGGAGAGGTGCTCTTTTCATGTAATTTTGCATCAGTTTTTAAAATGTAATATTGCTAATTTGCAGTCAAAAACATCATGAGTTCAAAGGAATTGTTTCATAAATGCTTCAGGCTTGTTTTGATGTTAATTCGCAAACTTCCAAAACTGAAATTTGTGGTGAGGATGCAGGGAAGGTTTTTTTTCTGATTCCATGAAAGTTGTATTTATGCATCACTCCTGAGGCTGCAAAATTTTCCAGAAGATTTTTAACAGGCAAACACCCTGCAAAAATGATATCAGCAAGTGAAATCATTAAAATCTAATCAAAATGTCTAATATTTCTCATTTAGAGAATATTGTAAGCTTATTTTAAGATAATTTAACCTAAAACTCTACACATTTCTTACTTAATTTTAAGTATCTTTATTAAATAAGATTATCTCACTATATAGGCAGACAATTTTGCTTTTTTAAAGCTTTTTTCTTAAAACAAATTAAACCATCTGCCAATTAGATATTTTTACTTAATAAACTTATTTAAAACAAGTAAAATATGTCCAATTTTAAGCTAAATAATTGTATAATAATCTCATGACATTCTCAAAATCAGAAATATTACACATTTGAAGTGATTTCACTTTTTAAGATGTCATTTATTTTTGCAGTGCAGGGGTTCTGAATGGTCTTTCTAGTAATCTTATGAGCAGTCCTCTCAGGAGTTTCTTGGCCTTCCAGACTTCAGCTTGACATCCACTGTTCCTGTTAACCAGTATTTCTTCATTATATTACAAACTGAAGAAAAGAAACCTGAAAACACATCTTCTTACAGCTTTTTCATGCTTTGTGGGTATTGATTATTTAGTTTTCAGAGCACAAGGAGCTGCTTACAGGACCTCATGACTGCTTATGGTTAGAGGTTTAAGGAGAACTGAGTATTTCTAAAGCTTTGAAATTTGCATTACAAACCCATAACACACTACTTAAGGTCTAAGATTTTGGTAGATTTTATCTGAGAGCTCAAATCTTTAATAAAAAATGCCTTTTGGGAAATCAGCTATTCAGTTATCTATTCACCAGGGGTGCCCAATCTTTTGCATGCCACTGTAAATATAAACACTGACCTCTCCATAGGTGATGGTGTCATTGTAGATTCTCATCTCAGGATACACATGCTCCAGGTACCAGCGAAAACTTTTACACTTGAGCCTGTTTCTCAGAGCTGTTCTCTCAGAGACATCTCCAAAATCCACACCAGGGTTCTAAAGAAGAAGAGCACAGATCAAACCTGTAAAGTGTTTAAGGCTGTTTATAGACTATATTTAGAGATTTTCTCAAGGCTGTGATGCCTCATTTGTCTAGAGCTCATATACACTTCAGTGTTATCCACTACACCAGCCAACATCTCCTCTATTTACAGATATAAATCTGGTAGAGATTGAAAGTTTAGCACAGAAATGTACAAACCGGATTCCAAAAAAGTTGGGACACTAAACAAATTGTGAATAAAAACTGAATGCAATGATGTGGAGATATATCAATAAATAAAATATCAATATTTTATTCATAATAGAACATAGATGACAGATCAAAAGTTTAATCTGAGTAAATGTAACATTTTAAAGGAGAAATATGTTGATTTAAAATTTCACAGTGTCAACAAATCCCAAAAAGTTGGGACAAGTAGCAATAAGTGGCTGGAAAAGGGAAATTGAGCATATAATGAACAGCTGGAAGACCAATGAACACTAATTAGGTCAATTGACAACATGATTGGGTATAAAAAGAGCTTCTCAGAGTGTCAGTGTCTCTCTGAAGCCACGATGGTAAGAGGATCACCAATTCCACCATTGTTGCGCAGAAAGATAGTGCAACAATACCAGAATGGTGTTACCCAGCGTAAAATAGCAAAGACTTTTAAGTTATCATCATCAACCGTGCATAACATCATCAAAAGATTCAACATATGCTCCCATCTAGACGTCATCTCTTTCAGGGAAGACCCTGCATTTTTCAACAAGATAATGCCAGACCACATTCTGCAGCAATCACAACATCATGGCTACGTAGGAGAAGGATCCAGGTACTGAAATGGCCAGCCTGCAGTCCAGATCTTTCACCTATAGAGAACATTTGGCACATCATAAAGAGGAAGGTGTGAAAGAAGGCCCAAGACGATTGAACAGTTAGAGGCCTGTATTAGACATGAATGGGAGAGCATTCCTATTTCTAAACTTGAGAAACTGGTCTCCTCTGTCCCCAGACGTCTGTTGAGTGTTGTAAGAAGAAGGGGAGATGCCACACAGTGGTAAAAATGGCTTTGTCCCAACTTTTTGTGATTTCTTGATGCCATGAAATTTTGAAGCAACATATTTTTCCCTTAAAATGATACATTCTCTCAGTTTAAACTTTTGATCTGTGATTTGTGTTCTATTCTGAATAAAATATTAGATGTTGGCACCTCCACATCATTGCATTCAGTTTTTATTCACAATTTGTCCCAACTTTTTTGGAATCTGGTTTGTATAATTATGATGAGCATGTGATGTGATGAAAAGTCTTAAAAGTACATAAAGAACCAAATCAAAAAATTAGACTTGATTTAATATTACAGGCTGTGAGTGAGTGATTCTTTAGGATCAGTAGATCATCTGAGTCAGGTGGTGTCTATCAGTGAGACAATCAGGTTTGAGTGGGTGTCCTGTTTTATTTAAAGAACAGTCTGATGTTCATGAGTGTAGAAGTGTTTGATGTATGATGGCAGCAGTGGCGGATGCTGGTCTTTCAAGGAGGGGAAGCTCAATTTCGGGCTACATCATAAAATGTGTCGGTTTATTTATACGTAAATTCTACCCTCCATTCCTTTTCAAGAAAATGATCTGTGATCCTGTCGTACCAACAAGGCGTCTTTTCCAGGGACTTGACTAGTGTCCTCTCAATGGCCAGCAGAGCTAGGCTGCTTAAACGGCCTTGGCTCATGGTGTTGCGGGTGTAAGACTTGAGCCGCTTTAAACAGGAGAAGCTCTTTACACCTGCTAGCTTGCTAGCTGGGACTGGCGTGAGGCTAGTGTGAAGTGTGTCCGCCTGTGAGTGCTTTGTGAAGGTGGAGAGGCTCAGCAGCTCCCGCTGGCCAGAAACTTTGACAGAAGTCATAAAGAGTGATAGAAGTCAGTCTCCAAACACAAGCAGCTACAAAAAATACACCAGAAATAGAAGCTCGATTTGTCGCTAGTCGTTTTTAACAAAGAAAATGCCGCTAAGATGATTAGGAAAGTCTTCGGTTCAACTCAGAACAGAATGAAAATTTAAAAAATGCTCCCACAGATGTTTACACCAAAAGATCGCTGATTCGCTCATTTAGCTGTCAATCAAAAAGGGACTCAGCCTCAGACAGATCATCCAATCATCATGCAGAAGCTGAGCGTCCGGGCCAGCCGAGGCCAGCCCACTGCCCCATAGACCCCCAGAGACGCTGAGCGTCCGTTGGGCGGGACAAAGCCCGGCAATTATCCAATGACTTGTTTCGTTTCACTGCACGCTTTGCTTTGCCATTGAACTCTGTGGACGATGAGCGTCCACCCTGTTTAATAGCAATGTGAAGCTGCGGGAATGAGTGAGAGGAAAGCTGCGTTGTTACCAGTGATAAGAAGCTGATTCTGAACAAAAGTTGAGCGTGTTGTAGCCCATATTTAGTCAATGACATGTACACACAACAGTATATTATTGATCACTTATTTTTTAGGGGACATTTTAGGGGAAGCTGAGCTTCCCTTGCAGTCTTAGAGCAATCGCCTCTGGATGGCAGATTTCTGAGGAGCTCAGAAGAAGAGATGTTACAAAACATCACTAAAGAATTTTGACTCCACCAATCCACAGTCAGACAGATTGTGTTTAAATGGAGGAAATTCAAGACCATTATTTGTTAGTGTGTGTGTTAGTGTGTGTGTGTATGTGTTGTGTGTGTGTGCGTAAATGTGTTAGTGTGTTAATGTTAGTGTGTGTTAGTTAGTGTGTGTGTAAATGTGTTAGTGTGTTAGAGAGAGTGTGTGTGTGTGTGTGTGTGTGTGTGTGTGTTAGTCTGTTTTAGTGTAAGCGTTGGGGTGTTATTGTGTGTTTGTTAGTGTGTGTGTGTAAATGTGTTAATGTGTTTTAGTGTGTGTTAGGAGTGTTAGTGTGTGTTTCTTAGTGTGTGTTAGTGTTACTGTGTATTAGTGAGTGTTTGTTAGTGTGTGTGTGTAAATGTGTTAATGTGTTTTAGTGTGTGTTAGGAGTGTTAGTGTGTGTTTTTTAGTGTGTGTTAGTGTTACTGTGTATTAGTGAGTGTTTGTTAGTGTGTGGGTAAATGTGTTAATGTGTTTTAGTGTGTGTTAGGAGTGTTAGTGTGTGTTTCTTAGTGTGTGTTAGTGTTACTGTGTATTAGTGAGTGTTTGTTAGTGTGTGGGTAAATGTGTTACTGTGTTTTAGTGTGTGTTAGGAGTGTTAGTGTGTTTCTTAGTGTGTGTTAGTGTTACTGTGTATTAGTGAGTGTTTGTTAGTGTGTGGGTAAATGTGTTACTGTGTTTTAGTGTGTGTTAGGAGTGTTAGTGTGTGTTTCTTAGTGTGTGTTAGTGTTACTGTGTATTAGTGAGTGTTTGATAGTGTGTGGGTAAATGTGTTAGTGTTAGTGTGTGTTAGTGAGTGTTAGTGTGTATGTGTGTAAATGTGTTAGTGTGTTAATGTTAGTGTGTGTTAGTTAGTGTGTGTGTAAATGTGTGTGTGTGGGTGTGTTTGTGTCTGTGAGTGTGTGTGTGTGTGTGTAAATTAGGGGTGCAGGAAAAAATCATTTTGAGCTTGAATCGTGTTTCTAACATTGAACGATTCAGAATAAATTTTCGTTTTCAAAAAATGTATTCTTTTTGCGGGTGTGGATGTGCCTTCCCAGCCACCGTAGTGCTAGGCAAAACAAGGAAGCAGCGTTGGCTATGTACAGGCATGCAAGCCAAGCCGCGGTCTTTGAAAGCAACCATTTGGAAACACTTTGGATTTTACCATCAACCCGGCCCGGGTAAGAAAGGGCTTGACGTGACTCATGTGATTTGCAGAGATTGCAACGGTAAAGTAACGTATTTCGTTCGTATTTGAAAGAATCGGAAAAAAATCGATTTGTGACCCCAAGAATCGATTCTGGATCGATTCGCTCGATTCCCAAAGATTCGCAGCCCTAGTGTAAATGTGTTAGTGTGTTAGTGTGTTTTAGTGTAAGTGTTGGGGTGTTATTGTGTGTTTGTTAGTGTGTGTGTAAATGTGTTAATGTGTTTTAGTGTGTGTTAGGAGTGTTAGTGTGTGTTTCTTAGTGTGTGTTAGTGTTATTGTGTATTAGTGAGTGTTTGATAGTGTGTGGGTAAATGTGTTAATGTTAGTGTGTGTTAGTGAGTATTAGTGTGTATGTGTGTAAATGTGTTCGTGTTTGTTAGTGTGTTTTAGTCTAAGTGTTGGGGTGTTATTGTGTGTTTCTTAGTGTGTTTCTTAGTGTGTGTTAGTGTTATTGTGTTTTAGTGAGTGTTTGTTAGTGTGTGTGTAAAGGTGTTTGTGTGTGTGTAAATGTGTTAGTGTGTGTTAGTGTATGTGTGTGTGTGTGTGTGTGTGTGTGTAAATGTGTTAGTGTGTGTAAATGTGTTAGTGTGTGTAGGCAGATCTGTCAGTCACGTAAGACCCTCATTGTTCTTTCATTAGCGCTGGTGTTGAGCAGCTAACAGGCTCATCAGCTCTGTAATTAGAAGTGTTAGCAGCGGCTAAGTGTGTGTTAGCGTGGTGGAGGATTGTGGGATTGATGCAGAGTTTAGTTAATAACGCTCCGCTGAGCCGTCTCCCTCCTGAACACTTCATTATCAGCTTTTTCAGCTTTATGAACACAAGCTCACTCACATCTACATTAATTACAAACAATCTGCTTTTCCCTCTTTAACTGTGCAGTGCACTCATTTTCATTATACAGTATTATTATTATTATTATTATTATTATTATTATTATATAAGTGGAAACTTTATTTTAGTAAGAGTCAAAGCGAGCAACAGAAATGTGTAGAAAGTAGTCCTGAAAAATTCAAAACAGTAAAACATGGTGGTGGATCATTCTGGACCCTTAAGATGAGGAGAATTGGTGGTTGTGAATAGTGGTGTTTTTGGTGGAGAATACTGATGCTTTTGGTGGAGCATGGTGGTGTCTGGTGAAGAGTGTCTGTATTGCTGGTGTTTGGTGGAGAATAATAATGTTTGATTAAAAATATTGGTATTTAGTGGAACATTTTGGTGTCTGATGGAGAATGTTTGGTGAACAATGTTGATGTCTGTGTGGTGATGTTTGGTTAGAAAATGTTGGTGTTTGATGAAGGATGATGGTGTCTGAGTGATGGTGTTTGGTTAGAGAATGTTGGTGTTTGATGAAGGACGATGGTGTCTGAGTGATGGTGTTTGGTTAGAGAATGTTGGTGTTTGATGAAGGATGATGGTGTCTGAGTGATGGTGTTTGGTTAGAGAATGTTGGTGTTTGATGACGGATGATGGTGTCTGAGTGATGGTGTTTGGTAGGAGAATGTTGGTGTTTGATGAAGAATGATGGTGTCCGAGTGATGGTGTTTGGTTAGAGAATGTTGGTGTTTGAAGAAGGATGATGGTGTCTGAGTGATGGTGTTTGGTTAGAGAATGTTGGTGTTTGATGACGGATGATGGTGTCTGAGTGATGGTGTTTGGTTAGAGAATGTTGGTGTTTGATGAAGGATGATGGTGTCTGAGTGATGGTGTTTGCTTAGAGAATGTTGGTGTTTGATGAAGGATAATGGTGTCTGAATGATGGTGTTTGGTAGGAGAATGTTGGTGTTTGATGAAGGATGATGGTGTCTGAGTGATGGTGTTTGTTTGGAGAATGTTGGTGTTTGATGACGGATGATGATGTCTGAATGTTGGTGTTTGGTAGGAGAATGTTGGTGTTTGATGAAGGATGATGGTGTCTGAGTGATGGTGTTTGGTTGGAGAATGTTGGTGTTTGATGAAGGATGATGGTGTCTGAATGTTGGTGTTTGGTTGGAGAATGTTGGTGTTTGATGAAGGATGATGGTGTCTGAGTGATGGTGTTTGGTTAGAGAATGTTGGTGTTTGATGAAGGATGACGTTGTCTGAGTGATGGTGTTTGGTTGGAGAATGTTGGTGTTTGATGAAGGATGATGGTGTCTGAGTGATGGTGTTTGGAGAATGTTGGTGTTTGATGAAGGATGATGGTGTCTGAGTGATGTTGTTTGGTTGGAGAATGTTGGTGTTTGATGACGGATGATGTTGTCTGAGTGATGGTGTTTGGTTAGAGAATGTTGGTGTTTGATGACGGATGACGGTGTCTGAGTGATGGTGTTTGGTTGGAGAATGTTGGTGTTTGATGAAGGATGATGGTGTCTGAGTGATGGTATTTGGTTAGAGAATGTTGGTGTTTGATGAAGGATGATGGTGTCTGAGTGATGGTGTTTGGTTGGAGAATGTTGGTGTTTGATGAAGGATGATGGTGTCTGAGTGATGGTGTTTGGTTAGAGAATGTTGGTGTTTGATGAAGGATGACGTTGTCTGAGTGATGGTGTTTGGTTGGAGAATGTTGGTGCTTGATGAAGGATGATGGTGTCTGAGTGATAGTGTTTTTGGTGGAGAATCTTGGAGTTTATTACGAAATGACACACATTCGGATTGGCAGTAATAAAGAAAAAAGACTCACATTCATGGGGATGTTCCAGGCCATGTAGACGTGTGATTTAAACTCGTCCATCCACACCTCTGCTGCTCTCAGAGCATTGCGTTTGGCGTAGTAGTCAATGTCATTGTTGTACGGTTTCTTTGTTCGCTCGATGTGCGCAACACGAGCACATGGCAACACCTCCATACTGCCCCCACACTGCCACACCTACAGAGATCAAACACAGATGATACTAATTAACACTCTGTTCTATTGTCCAAAAAAGCCAATTCAACACTTCCCCTCAAGACTGGAGAACACTGGCGCCATGCTGGAGTACATTCTGTGTCTATACAATATAT
>BRDA01013059.1:3919-17265 GCA_036984385.1 Crenuchus spilurus | reverse complement strand
ATTCCTGAGCGGGTGATTAAGACAGGGACAGACCCTGAACGCACGCTAATATCATGCCGAAAATTTTCGGAGGTTTGCGAATTCTAGTGTTAAAGTGTAACAAAAAAAGAAAAAAAAAAAAGAATGTACAGGCTTCTAGGAAAAATGTGGTGAGGTACCGTCTATGTTCTTTAGAACTTTAAAATGTTCTTCACACTAACAGAAAACATAAACTATCATATCTCATCTATATTTATATTTACATATTAGTTCTAATGTTGATCAGTGTGACTCATAGCTACAACCAGTCACAGTAATATGATGGTCAGTAGTAGTCTTGTCACTGTGGGCATCTCCATAAAGCTTGTCAGCAGATGGAAGCATGAAGTGCTCTCAAATCTCCTGATAGGTGTTGACTTTGGACTAAACACAGTGGACCAACACCAGCAGCTCAAACCATTACAGAAACTGTACACTGGACTGCTCAGTCCAGGTAAGACACTTCTGACGTTGTCTCTGGTTCAGGAGTGTTGATATGAGGAATGTGGCAGTATTTATACTGTTTATAGTCATTTAGTTATAATATTCTAATTTTTATGAGCTATAAGTCAGACTGATCGACATCAAAACTAAAAAAAGATTTGAAATAGCTCACTTTAAGTGTAATAAATATAAAATATTCTCATTTCTGATGTATGTACATGTGAGTTAAGTGGTAAATATGATGGCAAATGTTCAAGCTCAAGCATATCCTCCAGTACGACAACAGACAACATGTAAATCACACAGCTAATCAAATGAAAATAAGCCGACACCTCATCTAGCACTGACACATAATGTCTCATAATGGGAAACAAAAAAAAACACTGACATGTAATCACAGCTTATAATACGCGGCTGATGACGATACTGCAGCTTCAGTTATTCAGCAGTGACTAAATGCTTCTCCATTCACACAAATCAGCTCCTCCACTGCAGTTAACTAACAAGAGCATGTAGCCTTCAGAAAGGTCATTAAAGGCAACAGCAGAGAATTTACTGCACCAGGGTTCCCCTCAGGCAATCTGCTGAATACAAAAGTGCACTTTATGACTGAGTAATGCTTTCCTAGCCTAAAGAAAAGCCATGATCGATCTGTTTTTCTCATTAACAAAACATAGCCTCTATAATCACACCCTTTATACGCTGCCATAGATTAATATGATCTGTGATGTACTGTAATGAAATTCATAAAGGCCATTCATCTACATCACCAGTCATATACGGACCTGTCCAGACCTGCACACGATATGCTTACAGGTCTGATATGACAGCCAATAATTATCAACTGATTGTGGCTGATACTGAGAGTACTGATAGCTTATTATATGTAAATACTGTAATGTAACTCAGGCTAACGCTCTACATTTTCCAGAATTTCACACACAGTCTCTCAAATACTACAGGAAAAGCATCAGTCGCTAATAAAACATGTTACACTGTATAGAAGTGTTTTGTGGAATTAAGATGTACATCATTGGGCGGCACGGTGGCTTAGTGGTTAGCACGTTCGCCTCTCAGCGCTGAGGTCTTGGGTTCGAGTCCGCATCTGAGCGGAGTTTCCATGTTCTCCCCGCGTCCGCGTGGGTTTCCTCCAGGGACTCCGGTTTCCTCCCACAGTCTAAAAACATGGAGATCAGGTGGATTGGATACTCTAAAATTACCCTGGTGTGTGTATGAATGAATGTATATATGTTTGTATGTATGTGTGTATGCCCAGATATGGTTGGCACTCTGTCCTGGGTGATCCCCTAGTGCTCAATGCAGTCTTCCAGGTGGACGGTCACTTCCGGCTGAGAGTACGCTGTGCGCGACTGGCTGCCGCTTCTCACCAGAGTGTGTGTTTAAGAAGTGTGTTGATTGTGAAGCGACCTTGGGTGTCTAGAAAGGAGCTATATAAGTATAATGTGTATCTATTATGAGTGCAGGTTTGAGCAATTCCAAAATTATCTTCACCACATAGCACCTTTCCATCAACAAAAGAGCAGTTTCCCAGCCACCGGAGGTACATCTACATGATCCACCTCTTGTGCTAGGGCGTCCCCAATTCTACCAGCTCATCATCAAGTTCAGAGAACACAGCTCCACAAAGCTGGGAGGCTTTATACCCCTCTAGCCCACACCTGGCATTAGACATGTGCCAATAGGTTTGTGTACATTCTATAAATTCTATTCTATTGGCAGTACTTCTCTACAGGGAATAGACAAGCGGTGTGTACATCTGTGTCAGCTGAATGCATTCATTAGAAGGGGTGTCCACACACTTTTGGACACACTGGCCAATGCTGAAAGGAAAAGCATGTTTACAGAACAAGCCTCTGTGTGTGTTTGTGTGTGTGTGTGTGTGTGTGTGTGAGAGAGAGAGAGAGAGAGAGAGAGAGAGAGAGAAAGAGAGAGAGAGGACAGGTGTTTCATGTCCCTGATGTCTTGCATTAGCAAACCAAATCAAAGCATTAGCAAAGACTTCAGCCCGAGACCCCTGGACACCAGAGCAACCATGATGAAATGATGATCACACAGACTGAGACATATTTACCTCATACTGAGAGAAAGAGAGAGAGGGGAGGAGAATGACCCCCTCATATGGAAATTTAATACAATGACAGCACAGACAATGATAACTGTCATTATTGTAGTTTTAAACTCAATTTAATTTTACTGCTTATTTCTCCATCAAAGCAGCACAAAATGGTCATTTTAATGATATACAGTCATTTCTATCTTTCTTTCTTCTTCTATCAGACAGCATCAGAGCGGTGCTGGTCTGTCATTTCAGTGATAATGATATGAGGTGGTTTATATGATGTACAGTGCAGATCAGAGTCATTTAATTGGATTTTCTTGCCAGGATCCACTTCTGAGTGTTCAGACCCTAAACCTGGCTGATGATCAATAGGACTATAAAAATCACAGTAAACCTTATACATCAGCATCTGCACTCTTATAGCCTGAGATAAAAGCTTGGCTATCGTTCACACACCTTCTCACGTTCTGCCTTTAAACGGTTCTACTTTTAGTGTGTGTGTGTGTGTGTGTGTGTGTGTGTGTGTGTGTGTGTGTGTGTTCTTGTATTTCTCCCTCGTGGGGACTGAAAGTCTTCATAAAAATAAAGTGGGGACATTTTGCTGGTCCTCACATGAACTGTCTTTTCATTACAAACTTTTGTAAAAATAAAAGCAGAGGCATTGTTGCTGAGGTTAAATTTAGGTTTAGGTTTATTTTTACTCAAGTGAATGCAATGTCCTCACTAGTATAGTATTACCAAAGTGTGTGTGTGTGTGTGTGTGTGTGTGTACTAGGTTTATGTCATGCTGTGAGGACCAAAACCTGTTTAAATACCCAGGTTGTGGGGACCTTTCTACAAAGCTGCTCCCTGCAGCGTAGATCATGAAGTTGTAAGCTGAAGTTTTGAGGTTAAGGTTAGGGTTTTAAGATCTGAGTAAGTCTATGTAATGTCCCCACAATTCACAGAAACATTTGTGTGTGTGTGTTCAGGACTGTATAAAAGCAAAAAAATAATACATCTAATTAAAAGATGACTTGGAACAACCTGATAAAGTTAGCAAAATCTGCCTTAAAGCTTCACACAACAACAGTCACTGAGATAACTAACATAGCTAGCTGATAGACTAGAGAGCTAGTTAAGGTAATGAGTGTCACTCATTAAATACATGTTAAATAAATAGATACTGATGCTGGAGCATTTGCAGGTGAAGTGGATGCCGTACCTCTGACCTCTGAAGGGAAATACAACTGTAAGAATTCAGTGCTCAGTTCTGCCATTTACAACTGAAAGTGATGGTTATGAATTATTATTATTATTATTATTATTATTATTATTATTATTAAGCACCATCAAGTTAATTCAGGCTTCTTAATGGTTCGTTCATAATTCTTCTGATTGGTGTGACTGTTAACATTCTCGACTCGGCTCTAGAACACAGACCAGCAAACCAATTGGCTGGTGCACTGAGCTCAGTGAACTCAGTCATATTAGTAAGTGAAGATCTTTTTAAAACACTGATTCTGGATAGTTAGATGTCCTCAAGGAAAAAAGCAGAAAATGCAGAAGGAGAACACACTCCTCCATGAGGTTTATGGCTCCAGATTAGGGAACGTTCATATCCAGACATGGAAACGTTATGTTCTCAGACTAGAGGAGATACAAGTCCAGGTCTTAAATCTCAGAAACCAGTCATTTTTTGGTTTCCTCTGTAACGTTTCAATGTTCCCACATTTAGGTCAGAATACCATGTCTGTCTCCAGACAATTCCAGTATGAGAACATAACTACAAATTCATGGACAGCTTCGTAAATGGTTCTACGCAAATGGTCATTTGGAAGGTGAAGTCATTCGTGGAGAACTTTATGTATTAGGTTCTTGAACATCAAAGAATCAGCTACTATTGCTAAGAGTTTTTCCATTTAAACATTTTTCTAGAGTATTTAAATAACGTTTAAAATTATTCAAACATCTTATGATTAAACCTAAAGATGGTTAAGAAGAACCCTCTAAAAATAGGCTGTAAATACTCAAAATTTAGAGTAGACTCCAGCCTTGGTGGTGAACATATCTGTTGTAATCTACAGTCAGTGTGGAAGGAGCTAATTGACTTTGGCACTGTCGTCCTTGGGGACATTTTTAAAATCAATTCAAGCTTTCCAATGATCTATTTTCATCCACATTCACAGGCACCATTGCACATTATATTCAGATATGTGAGCCAGCGCAGTTGATGCCAGATGAACAATAAGCTGCCACCTGTTTCACTGCTTATTATAGAGTTTTCAGTTGGAGACGAATCAGGTCTATAAATGCTGTGCAGACAAATAAGAGATATGTTTAGAAAGTTTCAGCTCATACCAGAGTATATCAAAGAGGAGATTTTTTATTATGATAAGCTTAGTGCTGCATGAAGTGGTGGCCATCAAACATATGGGCATTACCTCCAGGAAACAGTTATGGACGATGGTGGCAGTGTAGTTTTTCTAGCAGGATCTTGGACCACTAACACCACTGCACAAGTCTCTGAATGTCAAGAGGTACAGTACATGACAATGCTAGCATATCTTGTACATGTTGACATTCTTCCCCAATGGTAATGATACATGTCAACACGATATTGCCCACCATACACCACAAGGGTGGTTCATGAAAATTTCAGGAGCATGACATTGGTGTGCCTCCCTGATCTGCTAACCCGGCCACTTTCAATTAAATGAAGCACATTTGGGAATACTTGAATCACCAGGATCCCTGTACTGACCCACAGCCACCCAATCTGAGGGACCACAGTAGGAATGGGCATGAGTGCCTCCCAAAACCTTCCATCATGTGATACGTGCCACAGCATTTCACTAACGTCATCCAAGTCAAGGGTGACTATTCCCAAAATTATGGTAATATCATTCTCATAAAAATGTTTTCAAAGTATTGTATCAAAGTTTTCAGTATCAGGGCAACATTAGTTAACCTTGTAGCTTTAAAGAAGCAAACATCAGCCACCAAAACATTCATGCTTTGAGATTTGAAGTTTGCTGCCCACTTTTAAAAAAGGTTAATTGGATATGGCTTCTTTAACAATACGGATTCAGGTCCATCAATAGTCACCGGGTAAAGCCACAAACAGTATCGACCTGGAGCTGAACACATACATTAGTTATAAAGCGGGAATCAATTAGACAGAGTTAATGAAGTAAGGCGTACTTAGAACATGGATCAGGACCGAATTTCCTCCTTAATCAGGTCAGCACGGGTCGGAGTAAATGGTGATAAACAAGTCAGCTAGACAAATGAGCCGGCCTGTGTAGAAGATAATGGCAGAGGTAATTGAGTCTACGGTATGGGGCTGGTGAAATGAGATAAATAGAACGAGAGAGAGAGATTTATGATGAAAGTAATACAGACTAAAAGAATGTGGAAGGCATTAGTACTAACCCTCTGTAAACTGATGAAACTGATCATTCCTGCCAAATTTTGTCCAAAGTTCTGCCTTGAAACTTTGCTAGTCCCAATTTATATTCTCCTTTCATTTCCTCATTATTATTATTATTACTATTATTATTATTATTATTATTATTATTATTATTGTTATTCACCGTGTATCTCGTCCTGCAGTTTTTCAGATATCGCCACTGTTCTAGCTCCAGACTGTTCAGTCTGATTGTGAGATGTGGGCTTGTATACATCCTTTAGATTAGGCGCAGTTTTCACATCTCTACAGATGATATTTTCCTATAGGAATTAACTAATTAAATGAACTAACTAATAAACTAATTGACTACAACTACCTAGCAACACCCCAGCAACCACTAAGCAACATCACGGTAACCATCTGAAATACTATTCCACACTGTAGCAAACATCTCGCGTCCACTTAGCAACACCATAGCAACCATTTGGCAACTACCGGGATACTATAGTAAACACTTAGCAATGTCATAGCAACCACCTGGGATACCATAGAAACAATTCAGCAACTTCATTGTAACCACCTAGGATACCACAGTAGCCACGTAGCAAATTCAGTAGCCAACACAGCTTCCAAGTGGTTGTAAGTAGTTATATAACAGCTTTACTTGATCTCCATTTTTACCATATGTTCACATTTACAACCTGTGTTAATGTCCTTTGTCCATGATGATGGTTTTACACTCTGCTACAAATGACTGGTGTGCTCACTTATTTATACATGTAGTAACACACACATACACATACCTATATGTACAGTATGTCCAAGCCCTAAGTACCTGCTGGTGCTGTTATTTTATTGGGACATTTAACGCAGGGCAAATCGCTTGCCGTTAAACACGTGTACCTTTGATTTAAACATATACAGACTGGTTTCTGTAGAGCAGTGCTGTCAGCATAGTGTATAAGCCACTGCTATTGATTTGTACTATTGATGCATTGGCTAGAGTCCTTTCAGCAGCTGCACCTGCACCAAAAGACAGGTCAATTCTCATTCCTGTTACGATCCTCTCTTTCTTCAAAATTCATGAAGAGAAAAACTTTGCTCCTAAAAATGTGAATGAAACTTTAAAAATAGGCCAGCATGCAATCAGTTAGGGCATTAAGTAACAATCTGGGCCGTTCAGAGCCACTTTAGAGGGGTTTTAATCTCCCTCTCTGGCATTTTGCACAATTTAGCACACATTAAACTGCAGTCTTGCTGCAGCTGAACCCTCCTAATGTCATTTGTTTCCCATTAACTTCTCTCACCTTCACTCGCTCCCTCCATCTCGCTCCATTTCTACAGCAGCAGAAACCTCACTGAGCCTCCTGCCTCACTCACCTGCTCTTTAACACCAGCTAAATGCTATGAATGCTAAATGTAATACTGTTTAATGCTAAATGCAGAAGCTCTATTCTAGCCAGGTTTAGTAGGTGTTAAGTAGGGACTTTGGTATTTAAAATCTATCTTTATGATTAGTAAAAGTACAATGGGAGATCTCCAAGGAACTGAAGCTATGAGGCTAAGGTAACTAACAAGTAATGGGAAGTTATGGAAGTGTATCTTTGCTCCAGGGTCCTGTTTTCTCATTTATTTTGGCGCATATTGGGAAATTGAGAAAGAATACTATGTTTCCAATTCTGACAAATTTGCTCTCGCAGGTTCCCTGCTGTGCATTCCCATAGAAAACCTTAGGATCTTAATACAGTATATGAACATATGAACAATCATAATACTACATTAAGGTTGCAGTCAGAGCTGAAAATTTGAATGAGTGCAATATCCAGGTCCCTCCCCCTCCATCTCTGCTGCACTTCAGCCCCACTTCCAAAGCCCCTGGAGCTGACGAACAATGACTGACACTTCATCAGACACTCCTCCTGGCTCTGATTAGTTGCTATGATTCAGTCACAGTGGAGCTTAAGAAACAATAGGTGGAGCCAGAGAGCCTTTTTGATGATCTGTATCATGTACTACTGTCAGGACATAGTACCAGTTTTAGCAAATGACTTTTTGTGTGTAGTTACCTACTGCAACAATAAATCACCTGAAGGCACCCCATTCCTGTCTATAGCCCAGGGCCAACAAATCCCTGTTCAGTACATAAATAAATGAGTGATTAGGAAAAATAAATGTAATCTATGGAACAAATGTCAATGATATCTCCTGGATGACATTTCCACTGCACCGCTCTCTCTTTCAGGATGTAGATGTGAAAACGTCTCGGCCAAAGTGGCCTTTTACGTGGGTGGAGGTATGAAGGCCATACAGTAAACAAGCAGTCGTGAATACTCAATAACCTTTTGCACACTGAGATCAGATGCGGGCTTTTCTGTGGAGCGCAGCACAGGGCTAATCGTTAAACATGCACCCATCAATCACTGTGATCCAGCCTGCCAACTCGACTGCGTCTGCTCGGCCTGAGCAGGCAGGCCCGGACGGCTTTTTCAGGGAGTAATTGGAAAGAGAAACAGAGCAGATTCGTGGACCGTTTGGCAAGAATAAGCACTCAAAGCAGAGAATTTGAAAATCGCAATGCTAAAGCTCTCGCAGCAGGTAATGAGGAACAAAATGACGTTCAGTTTGAATGATTCACTAGGACTGGTGTAAAAGCCCTGGAGAATGTAGAGTTTAAGCTGTACTGACTGTGATGGTGACTTTTAAATGTTCCAAAGAAGGAACACAATGTTCTATTTATATATCTACAGTAAACAAAGCAGCTTGCAAGGCAAACAGATGCTAGCAAGCAAACAATAGTCTGAACTGTAAACTAATGGAGATGCAAAAGCAACGTTAGCAAGAATGCTTAGCACTAACGGAGACACTTCAAGTCCTATTAAGACTTCAGGTTAGGATTACAACACTACAAGAAATATCCTCTTGTTTTTATCAATTTGTCCACCAATCCATCCGTCAGTGCTTTATGTCATCTATAAATCCACCAGTATTTATTCTTCTGGCCAGCCATGCTTCACATAATATATCAACCGAATCATCTATCCATCCACTACAAATCGTAAGCACCTTCATTTCCTACAACTAATGGATGCACTAGTGCACAATGAAACACTTCACAAGAATCTAACTCAATGAGTGGATGTAGCACATTAGCAAAAAATTACAATGTTGGCCAATCAAAATCATGTTAATAAAGCTAATGCATGTGCTAGCACATTAGCAACCAGTAGCCAATAGTGGTGTGCAATACTGCAAGATTTGGTATCAATCCGATACTAAGTAAATATAGGACCAGTATCAGTGATACCAATACCGGTACTGATACTTTTTAATAATTAAGGTGGATGCATTATCAAATTGCTAAATCTGAATGAATTTTCATGACCTTTGAGTGTTTTTGAGATTTTTCATTTGGTTTATTCTTTAGTTTTATCCAGGACAAAATTTGGGCAAAGTTTACAGGTAAATAGAAAATACTTTATTATCATAATAAAAGTTTTTTTCAGAAATAATAGAAACGTAAAACTATTTTCCCATACATTGTCATGTCCGCATTTTTTCATAAATAAACAAAGGGCACAAAATTATCACTCGAGAACAAATTAAAACATTATTTATTTTAGGTGGTGTGTTCAGAAACTACAATACAACAATTAAATAAAAATAAAGTGTAAATAAGTAAACAACCCCCAAAGCCTGGAGTTAATTAAGTCTGTAGCACATCTAGTTGTAGTTTAAGTATAGTAATCATACAGGATCCCTTTCACAGTCAAGGGTAATTGTGTTCAGTCAAATCTGAGCCATATTATATACAGTACATTTAATTACAGTGAATGTGTTCATTTAAATAACATGTTTCAATAGGATAAATGTATTATATCAAGGTCTTAGCATCATTAATACTTTTTGAGTTGGCTAAAGTAACAAATGCTTAAGTATAAAATAACACTTTCACCTATTTATCAACCTGGATATTCTCTGCCAAACTGAAAGGCATCTGCCAGTCAGCTTTGCCTCTGGTGGGGTCAGGGGGTGGGGGATTTCTCTTCTCCTCTCTCAGTTTCTGTAGTTCTGTTTTCTTTCACAGATTTTTCATATGCTTGCACACGTGTTGTGTTACCACTGTATCATACAGTCTTTTTACAAATTATACAGTTTACTGTTTCATTTTAGGCCTGAAAATATAGCCACACGGCGCTCATCTTCCTCTATGCTATGGAGCTGAATCACGTGATGAAACAACTCAACTCTGTATCTCTGACGAAAGCACAGCAGTGCATAAAGGAGAGAAATTGAAAATAAAGTATTGATCTCATTTCACTGAGGTATTGATATTATTGATATTTGGATCAATCTGCCCAGCACTAGTAACCATAATCTAATCAATGCTAACAGATGCACTATTGAGCCATTAGCAAACACAAACAGGAATCTGATGGTCAGGACTTCAGAGTAAATAGTTGTGACGGCCGTCGCTTGCAAATTTAACAAGTCTAATATCTTGTTAAATGCTAATGCTAAAGTGGACACTAGAAAGATGTTAGCAACAGTATAAACTCTTGATGCTAATGGGCTCCAAAACCGACTGTAGCACCCTAATCATACCTTTTTTAAATGATATTTTTCTCAATAATTTGATTTTGACTTGAAATTATTCATTTGCAGCCTCATGCGGCTATCATTAGCCCCACTGTGCAACTTAGCCAATATTATTCCAAGAAAATTAGGATGAAAAATGAGTTTCCAGACGTTTACAGACAACAACGCTTCCTCACTTGTGTTGATGGATACGGAAGCACACTTCAGCCGACGTCTACATATTTTACAGACTGCAGAAGCGTAATGTTCAATAAAAAGAAATTATATATGAATAGGCAAGCCGTAATGGCTAATCATTTTTCATCTGTATTGTAGAGTAACCATTAGAAATCACAGTGGTCATTTCTTTCCAAAGAGGAAATATTTTACCATGGTTTTAACCTCCATTTGCATTTGAATATAATGGCAAAGAGCTAAGAAACGCTAAGCTCCACTGATAAAGGCCTTCCGAGAAGCTATTTCACATTGTGCGCTGAGAAGATGAAGCCATCCACCTGCACAGTGATGAATGTGAAAGAGCTGTGTGCCACCAAAGGATCTTTAGAGTGAATGAACGCATTTTCATCTAAATAACTCTCATCTTCTTTCCCTTCAAGGACGTTCCACTCCACTAAAAAGAGGCATTTTCTGAATTTAAACAAGTTCGAATCCTCTTCTAACTCAGCGGCCACCTCAAGCGTTAAATTTCAGAGAATCCCGCTCTCCACAAAGCCTCCGGTGCCTTTAAAGCTCTCCAGCTTGGCAGCGAACGAAAGCTGGAGGCTGCACATTTCCTAGCGGAACTGGAAATGTAGAAGTTCTGTTGACCCCTGAAGCAGTCTCAGGTCTGAAGTCTTGGGAAAACGTAGAGGGATTCAATATCTGCCCAAATTCTGCATGTTTGCAGATGAAATGCATCATAATTACACAGGAGGGCTTGTGGTAAAGCTGGAGTCTCAATTACTGATTCATTTGGCTTCTCGAAAACAAACGACTGTTCTTCATTTTCTTATGTTTTATTCTTTCTTCTGTGCTCCAAAGTCTAAACACTTTCCTCTCCGACAACTTGCATCCAACATCCATCCACCCACACATCATACTGATCTATTCGTGCTTCCATCCATCCATTCATCCATCCATCAGTGCTTCTAATGATTTATCTACCAATTCATCCCTCCATCCACCCATCTTTTAATGCTTCTAATGATCTATATGTCCTTCAATCCATTCATCTATACACCCACACATCATATTGATCCATCAGTGCTTATCTATATGTCTACCAACCCTTCCCTCCATCCATCCATCTTTTAATGCTTCTAATGATCTCTGTCTACTAATCTATCAGCCATCCATCTACAATATATCCCCTCCAAACATCAAGCTTAGTTATCTATCCATCCATCCATGCTTCTAGTGATCTATATGTCGACAAATCAATCCAGCCATCCATTTATCCATACATCCATCAACAACTTAGCAACCCAACCTTCATTCATTCACTATATTATAAACTCTTTGCACTTCTCAGGTAGTAATTGTGAGGATTGACTGTGCTGACAGGATCACTTCACTGGCTCCTTAAAACCCTGATGTTCATCTCCAGAGCAGCCTGTTTCTAAATGATGGTGATGATTAATGGTCTGTATCAGGGCTTAGTTTAAGGATAACGTGACTAACCCTCATTCCAAGTTCAATGTTTTCGCCTCCATAAACTTCCATGCCTGGATCAAGAAGTCCAATTTCTCCAAAGTACTCGCGGTCCACCACAAACGAGCAGCCAATCATGGCAGGAGTCCTGGATGAGGAGGAAGAAAAGTGAGAATAGCAATTTAAACTTCACGAATGACTCAAGATTCACAAACCATTAAAAAGTTCAACACTGTGAGTTTTCTACCTCCAGGCAGACCTACAGGCATCATTTACATCTCCACCTACAACATGAGAGGAGTCTCCAGACTTCAACATGATCTCATCTGTACACTGACCTCCACCTATAGTCTTGTTTAATCAGACTTGTCTGATATCTGATAGTACTGACATTCATTCACTCTGACTATATTCAATATTTCCATCTATTAATCCATCATATGATCCATCCATCCTGACATCCATCCATCCATCCCTGCTTCTAATTATTTATCCACCAATTTACCCTTCCATCCATCCATCCATCAGTGCTTCTATTAACTAATCCACAAATGTACTCCATCCATTCATCCTGACATCCAACTGTCCATCCATCAGTCAGTACTTCTAATGATCTATATGTTCAACAATCTATCCATTCATCCATCCATTCATTCAACCCAGCTTATCTATACATCCATTCATGACTCCTTTGACTTTAAAGAAAGGTGTGGTCATGTGTGTCATCTAATAATCCACTGATTAAATACTATATGCACTCTTAAAGAGGGAATAATAATAATAACAAAAATCACATAATAAAAATCCCAGTCTACAGGACTATCTCCTCAGAACTGTGGCTGAAGGTCTCTTGCTCCACTCTGCCCCATATGTTGATGGTCTGCAGGTCTCTGTTGAGAGCTATTTCAGAAACTGGTTGTGAAGGACCTGTGTTGACTTCTAGATGTAATTCTTGTCTGAAAGTGAAGAGATTTTCATTCACAAGCTGTGAAACCCTCCGCTGGTCACTGTCCATCACTTTCAGACACATTCTGAGGAGAATGTCCTGTAGACTGGCATTGTTAGCACTGCTGGTAGACCTGTATGACTGTACACCAGTGTTAATTTCGTTAACGATAATTATGACGAAAAATATTCGTTGACGACCATTTTTTCACGACGAAAACTAAATAAAAACTAATATTTTAA
>BRDA01013057.1:11651-26502 GCA_036984385.1 Crenuchus spilurus | reverse complement strand
GACAGGAAAAGTAATTAATTATTTTATCCCGTTACTGACAAAATGACGTCGTTACGTAACGCCGTTATTTTTAACGCCGTTATTCGCAACACTGAACATAAGTAATGTTGAAAATAATACAATTCCAGGGACAACACAACTGTATGATGTCCCTGGGTCAAGACTGGATGACGTTCCTGGGATATCATAAGAAAATAGCCAGCTTACTGTTAAGTTATGTACAGTACAAGTTTACTTGTGTAAATAAACCCAGTACTATATGTTCAGCAATAAATGTCTTACCTTCAGCAGGAGATGCAGTACAAGAGTTTAGCTATGTTGAGGGAGGAAAACTGAACAAAAAATGGTGCTGAAGGGAGGGAAAATTATGGAGGACCAAAAATGACAAAAGTATAAATAAATAAATAAATAAATAAATGAATAAATAAATGAATAAATAAATAAATGGAGGACCAAAAATGAGAAAAGTATAAATAAATTAATTTATTAATTAATTGATAGATAAATCAATGAATAAATAAAGAAATAATTAAATACATAAATAAATAAATAAATAAATAAATAAATAAATAAATGGAGGACCATACATGACAAAAGTATAAATAAAGAAATAAATAAATAGATATATTTTTTTCATGAAAAAGTGTATATACTAATAATAAATGTTTTTACTTTATTAATGTATTTAACATGTCTACATTTATTTATTTATGTATTTAACATATCTACATTTATTTATGTATTTCCACATGTCTACATTTATTTATTTATGTATTTCCACATGCCTACATTTATTTATTTATTTATTTATGTATTTCCACTCCTGTGCATTTACTTTTCTTCAAACCGTATGTTAATTGAGTGGGCGGTCCTAACCTCATTCTAAAAGCACGATTGGTTAAAGAGTTCCGATAGTTTCCTATCTATTAGTAATGCCTTGGTTTACAGCGACTGTTCTCTAGCAATACTGGCCATTCGACTTAGCTTAGCTAGTTAACTACAATTGATGAAATGTCTTTAAGAACAATTGCAATTGATTTAAGATCATTGGCGAATGTTTGTGAGAACCACGCGCCAAAGGACTTCCTTCTCTTTCATTTAGAAAGAGAAGGTACTATGACTGATCTCTGTCTCTCTCTCTCTCTCTCTCCCCGTGTGTGTGTGTGTCAGAGAGAGAGAGAGAGAGAGAGAGAGAGAGAGAGAGAGAGAGAGATCGGTGTTGTGTTACTGCAATATAACGAGTGCATTTTACAGATGTATAGAACGTAAACATTAGATGTAAATAAGAGCGTGGATTATCACCAAGCTTTCCAAACACTGAAAATATTTTAAACCGCGTCTGGATACGTAATCTGCGTGCGCTCGTGCATTTGAACTGAAATAGCGTCTCCTAAGGTCTTAAATGAGTATCCAGCTCATCTCCAATTTAAACCATTATCAACACTCCAAACAGCAGCAAGCATGACTTTTTGAAAGACACTGTATTCTTTGTATTGTACTGGTCAGCTACATCTCGTTGTAGTTCTGTTAATGGCCTTCCACTCCACGCCATTGCAGAGTTAATAGAATAGTTTAGCCAACTCGGGTTATTACAAGATAGTAGTGATGTGTCGTTCGCGAAGTGAAAGATTGAGCCGTTTTTTTCCTTCAGTATCTCGCTCACAGTGAGTTCTTCATCTCTAGTGGTTCAAAACTTGTATTGTTCACACGTTTTTATCCCTCATAGTTTTATACTTTAATTTAATAGCACTGTAAGTGATACTTGTGTTATGGTGCCTTTTTGTTATGAAGCTGCTTTAATACGTTTTCGTACTGTGGTGGGTATTTGTATTTAATACAGTGAGTCTAATACATCTCTAGTAGTTCAAAACTGTTGTTGTTCACATGGTCTTTTTTATCCTTCATAGTTGTATACTTTAGTTTAAAAGCACTGTATTTGATATTTGTATTGTGGCAGCTTTTTTGCTATGAAGCTGCTTTAATACTCTTTCGTATTGTGGTGGGTGATTGTATTTATAACTGTTTAATTTATTTTATGTTATTTTTGTGGAAGTAGTGTCATTTTGTGATAATTAAGTAATTGGTTATAATAAAATTTTTATTTATGAAGCATTGTTATGCAGCATTTTTACTCATCACAAGTGCTTAACAATGTCAATAATGAAACAAAATATTATAAAATTAGGTTTAAGCTATTAATTAATTAATAATGTAAAATATATATATGGGGAGCCGTTTGGGAGCCGAAAGAGCCGGCTCTCAACAGTAAGAAGAGCCATTAGAGCCGCATCTCAAAATAGAGCCGAAAATCCCATCACTACAAGATAGTGTTGTTCTATTGCTTCTGTCTGGTTCACCAAACTGACCAATCCTGCGTTAAAATGAGGTTAAGACCGCCCACTCAATTAACATACGGTTTGAAGAAAAGTAAATGCACAGGAGTGGAAATACATAAATAAATAAATGTAGGCATGTAGAAATACATAAATAAATAAATGTAGACATGTTAAATACATAAATAAATAAATGTAGACATGTTAAATACATAAATAAAGTAAAAACATTTATTATTAGTGTATTCACTTTTTCATGAAACAATGTATAACTATTTATTTATTTATTTATGCTTTTGTCATGTTTGGTCCTACATATAAAATGACTGCCTTGAGGTTGAAAAAATGAGGGCGGGGCAGCAAAGCTGATTGGTTGAACAAGTTTAGTTTAAGCTCCTCCCATGTTGACCCAGGTGCAAGCCTCACTTGGCAATATCAGGACGTGCGTTTATGATCAGCTCAGATAAACAGAAAGTTTTAAGTAATGAACATTCTGGATCTTGAGAGACCTGAGATGTATTTCACTAAGCTGGATTTCTGAGTTAGTTGAATAACTAGATTAAGACAAACTGTGGATTATCCAGTATAATCCGCTTGTGCATTTTCTCCTAGGACAGGTTTAATCTTGGGTTTAAATAATCAGACTATCTGAGAAATCCCCATAGAATGCCCCCTCATCTTATGATTTGACTGTTGACAAATCCAAAGCACCTGTGTGGCACATCTGAAAATGGGCATGTTAAGTCAGAAAGAAATACCTCACTGTTCTTTCTGTTCTGTATTTTAGGTCCTAATACAGGCAACACTATCTGACTTCAAATTAGGAACTAAGATGTGAACTTCCTTTGAATCAGCGTTCAAACCACACCTGGATACCTTTATTTATGAGACGTCATTTGAATGCATTAAGTCATGACCAAACCTTTGCAATACCTTTTTATTAAATGTACATAACTGTATTTACTGTTTCTGCTATTTAAGTATTTTTAGACATATTCCCAATAAAACTCCTGGATCTCATTATTACTGAAGCATTAGCTTAAAGTGTACTGTATATAGAAATTAAATGTTTCAAACACAAAATACATTAATTTAATTATAGCAACAAAAAAGACCACTGGCCTAATGGATGATTGTGGGTTTGCATCCCATCTGGGGTGGTTCTCTCTGTTTGTGAGGGCAGCTGTGGCCTGGTGGTTATGGATCTGGTCTTTTGATCAAGGCACCTAACTCCCAACTGTGGATAGGGGCTGCCTACTGCTTCAGGCGCGCGCGCGCGTGTGTGTGTGTGTGTGTGTGTGTGTGTGTTTCACTGCACAGGTAGGTTTAATGCAGAGGTCAAATTCCTCTGTGTGTATGAGCATTGTAATTGTGCACTTGGTCACTTTTACTCTTCATCTATTGCACTCAGTACATTGTATTTACATGTAAATTTCACTTGATATGCACAAATTGTCTTCTTGACAGTGTTATCTGCTGCTAAGGACTATATAGTTTAAGACGTTTATACTGTTGTACAATACATTTACAGAATAGTTATTGTGACTAAAGACTGTATATTCACTCTTGTTCTTTCTTTGTCTGTTTTTTTTCCCCTATTTTCTTGGTATTGATATTTGTGTAGTCGACTGTTTGCTATATTGTATAGCTTATTGTCTGCATATATTACATTGTTTGACTTTTGCACTTGTTGCAATATTGACTTGTCTGCTCCTGTTTCATGTTATATGTCCTCGTCCAGAGGACCATGTTTCAGTGCTTACTTTGCAGTGTTAAGGAGAATGACACAAAGCTTCACTGAACATTGTCCTGACTTGATTATAATTACTAATTATATACTGTTACATTCTGACACTGATCTGCATTTAATGCTGAATTTCTTGGAGAGTTTGGTCAGCTTTAGCCATTCCAAAAACTCCTGGCCCTCTCGGAACAGGTGTCCTTGTGTATGTCTGTGTGTGTGTGTGAGTGGTGTGTGTGATGGGGGGTGAAGTAGGAGATATGAGTAAATTAACAGATGCTCATGTTATCATATTCTAGAAGCGTGCCATGACCGAAGAAACATAGTTTATATTTTAAAACAGTACAAAATTGTATCACATTTTCATATCACTGGTATTCCATGATGATGTGGTCAAAGTTGCATTTAGTATTAAATCTTTGCACCGGTTAGGTGTGTGTGTGTGTTTGTGTGTGTGTGTGTGTGTGAGAGAGAGAGAGAGAGAGAGAGTGAGTGCTGGGCATACTATACCAGCCTCCAGCTTTAGAACTGACCACAGCTGTGGGTGGACATTGGTGAACTTGCCAGTGTGAACTAATCTGACCTGACCTTGTAGTATGTTGATATGAATGAGTAAAGGACTGTGGATCAGAGGGGCCAGCTGAAAATGACCAAAATAATAGAATATGCATTTAGTATTAGTTTAATGATAATTCATCATCATAATCAGATGTATTGGTAACGTATATAAAGAAGCTGTATCTAGGTTACAGTGTTTAGAAGCTGACTGAGCACAATTCTTACATAAAACAATAGATATATTGTTTATGTATAAACAAAAGACATTTTTAAATAAAATATAATTGAAATTCCTGTTAATACTGTGGAGAGAGACAATCGCCCTCTGTGTCCTTCGTGTATATATATATATATATATATATATATATATATATGGGGGTTTGGCATATACGTCAGCAGCACATGTGCTATTAACAGGTTTGTGGGGGGAACACCTAATGAAACGTGCGAGTAGGCTGACAAACCCCTACCAATCAAATAAGTGGGCGGAGCCTAAGAAAGACGAACCATTCAAAAGAGTCGAGAGGCGCTCGAGTGTTGCACGTTGTTAACGGTTCTGTCTTAAGCTAATTTACATCAGCGGTATTTCACCTAGGCTGTTTGTAAAACGCTCAAATAAGGTCCTGGTTGAAAATATTTAGAGTAATATGGCAAGAGGAGAGGGGGCTGACCAGTTTCCTTCCGCGCGGTTGCCCTGTGTTAAAAATTTAAACAAAGATGGGATCAAAATGGCCAAGGTAAGAGCAAAAGACTTATCTAGACTGAAACATATCGAGTGGACGGTGGTGCTGGATACGGCTTTATGTGTCATTTCTGATGGAAATGCTAGTCTGTGCAAGAGAACTAGACACTAGCAGCTGGTAACATTACACAGTACTAAAAACAACCGGCTAGTTATATCTGAGTTTATACGAGTTGTATACACGGGGTATTAGATTTAAAATGAATATAAGCTGTGTTTGTGGTCGACGTTTCCACGTAGTAAACGTGGACAATGTGAACATGTGGCACCCGGCGTGTGTGTGGGTGTGTGTGTGTGCTCCATACATTTCATTCATAGTAAAACACAATCTCTTGGTCTGATTTCTTTTTTTAGCTGTCTGATTCAGTGATGATTGACTTGAAGCCACTCTTTCGTTAAAAAGGAAACGTTTATATTAATGTTGGTCTGAAAGGAAAATTTAGACATTCACAATTCATTCATTTTCACATTTCATCTTGAGTGTGGAGAGGTTTTTTATGATTTTTTTTATTTAGTTCGCTTTTGTTGATCAGTTTCTAGTCTGTTTTGGGCTTGTAGCTTAATATCGTCACCGGAAGTAATGATTGCTGATGTGTCAGACAAATTAATTGGTTTTCCTCATATGACTCACTTTGGTCGTCGTGACTACTGCATCACCTCCAGGTTAGCTTCTACTGGAGTAACTTTGTCCACACACGGGTTTACTAGAGCCTCTGTCAAGAGGGAACATTTTATAGTCATCAGCGAACCCTGGTCCTGGCCTGAAGCTCCAAATCAATACAATAATGAGCTGCAGTGTGAAGTGAGAACAGGCTTTTTTGAATACATGGTGTCCTGTCCACCCTGCTGAAGGCTGTTTAAGCTACCAATGAAGAAATTCAGTAATGCTTGATTAACAAATCCATGAACATCTCTTTAGTCTAGGATGTGAATTTTGTATTGAAAGTTGTAGCTGTACTACAGTAACTGGCTGTTAAATTGAATTAGTTTGAGTTGATTACCAAATAATTTGAGTTACTTGCTTACACATGTTTGTACATTTGCTATTGTAATTGTCTCTTTTAGAGAGAGAATGTAAAGTTTAAGTTGCTTTTTGTAAACTAGTATCTTCAATAGTGCATACAGACACGTGAAGGAGTCTTGCTTTACAAACAGCACACAAGTCAAATATATACTGTGTCCACATTTCCTCTGAATCTTTGCCTTCTGATATTTGCTGTGAAGAGAGAAATTAACTCTTATAGTGATACTGGATAATGAAATGCTGAAGTGCGTATGTTAACAATAGAGGAACAGCAAAAAAAATCAATGGTTTTTTAATGTTGCGTAAGTGGAGTAAAATCTTCAGCATGGACTTGCACGTGGCACAGTCCATGTGGAAATATCAACATTCTTGATCAGCTTTCAAGCTTCATTTTTGAAGCTAAGAAGCTTGGCACAGCTCACTCTCAGGACTGTCAGTCATTGGTCCATGCACTGTGAGACTTTTGCTGTGATTGGTGCATGGAAAAAAGTAACCAGATCAGTGGATTAAAGAAACAATGCAATCTGGATGATGAAATAAGATTTCTGGTCACTGTGAAAGACATATTTTGGTGTGGCCCAACATCCTATACTGACAGCCAATCGCAGCATTTACGTGAAATACAGCAGCCAATTGGATGGTCTCAATGAATCCTAGTACCACTGTGTGGTTGAATTTTAATGACATCTAAACTCTTAAACCTGCTCATTACCTGTGGAGCTGAATCAGGTGTGTTTGATCAGGAAGTTCACAAAACTCTGCAGGAATCCGGCCCTCCAGGACTGGAATTTGACACGTGATTTAGACGGTTGCACAGATACAGATAGTGGTATACTCACTCATTCCCAATATCGAGTGTCTGCTGAAACTCTTGCTTAACCACAAAAGTAGTTAGGACCAGTTAGTTATGCTTTTAGGTTTAATTAGGGAAAATTTTATGAAATCTACTTCAATGTCAGTTAAACCAAGGTGAAAATCAAAGCATCAACAGTGTAACTTCCACATAAAGTGTTAAAGTCTATAAATGATCTGGATTCAACATGAATTTCAGAAAGTACACCAACTTGTGGCCTAGGAGTTGTCCTAAAGCTCACATGGGATGGTTTGAGGTTTTGTCCGTGTATGTTAACATGGCATATTTCTGAATTCCTAAAAAATTGTGCAAGCACTCGTTAAGGCTGCAAGTGACCCGATATGCTTGTGCACACACCAGTGTACACAATACACACCCACTTTTCCTAAATTCATGATAAAGTGCCAGGCCTAGTGACAACTAGTTGCATCAGTAGCCATATCTAATGCTCGTTGATGTAATTATTAATCCAGTTTTAAGTCTCTAAATGTAAAACACAAAAATCAGCTCATACACAAATGCTTGTAACAATACTGTCTCGCCTGTGAAATCCTTTGGCAAATAGGGTTAATTGTAGGGTCAGACCAGAGAAATCGCTAAACTCTGCAGGAATCCGGCCCTCCAGGACCGGAGTTTGACACCCCTGGTCTAAATGATCTCGGAAATGGGCGTGGTTTAACCAGAAGTGAGTGGGGCTTAAATTGGTACATTATTTTAAGTCAAATTGATATGGATTGAACAGAAGTTGCTATATGTATTTATTTGAAAACTATTTACATATATTTAAACCATTTATTATATCACCAGCCAAACTAAGAGAAAGCAGACGGTAAAAAAAAAACCCGACCGCAATGGAGGCAGTGTGAACGACGCGACATGAGCCGTTTTAGCTCCGTCTTGTCAAATGCACCGCGTACATTATGAAACCAGTTTACCAAGTAACTTTATCATACAAACCGAAATAGAGGCGAGCTGAAAAATACGTGAGGAGTACTGAACAGAGCGGTGAGCCAAGAACAGTCACTGTGTGTGTGTGTGTGTGTGCGCGCGCGCGCGAGAGAGAGTGGCTGCAAAGGTCCAGCAAAAATATCCAGCCCAAAGTCAGTCTAAAACCCTCCCTTCAGAAGCTTAAACTAGCCCAAAATGTCTGTCACACGTTTGAAGCAAATGACAAAACAACTGAGTGTACTTTGAGTATTTTTGTTTAAGGGATTTATCAGTCATTAATAATATGGTAACATTAGTGTTTATAAGTTCTTTTATAAAAGTTTTATATCCAGTCAAGAACATTTAATAGTAACATAATTAGCAAAAAAAAAGGAACTGACTTTTTCATTTCACATTTGCAGTATTTGCCATATGCCTTTTTCTCGTCATTAGAAACACATTAATCCATTATATCAAACATTTTTCTTTTCCCCAGTCCTTGCAATACCCGTATTTCCCCCGTTTACCTGGCATACTGGCCTGTACTGTACACACACTGACTGTGTGTGTGTGTGTGTGTGTGTGTGTGTGTGTGTCTTTCTCTCTCCTGCTCTACTCTTCACGCTGTACTGCCTTATGTCATGTTCTCCTCATTCTTATTGTTGCATTCAATCTTCCAACACCAACTTTTCTTGTTTTTTTTTTTTTTTTGGCGGCCGCGGTAATTTTTAAAAGTAGCTCAAAAAGCCGCACCCCGCCACGCTTGAATTTTCACCCACGACTGGATTTTCAAACAAGCCCAATTTGGCATGAAAACCGTGAACCTGGCAACTCTGGGCTGCCATGTCTGTGTAGGGAGGGGCAGACACTTAGTGTGACTGGCCAATCACAGGCCGCGAAGATACCCAATGAGGCTTTTCCTTCAGCACGGATATTGATGAATTTTATTTGTTTAAATGATCGTACTCGTTAAAAATGCTTTATCCGTACCATTTCAGATGAGTATCCAGCTCAACCCTACCCAATATAAAATAGTAACTTGCATATTTTTTTTTTAATGAAAGTTAGGGCAATGACTCTCAATCCGTGGCAATTTTCTGTGGGCCTGTGGCCATTTCTGGAATCTAAATTTTGCTGCTTTAGTTTAGAAAGTAGAACTAGAGCTGCTAACAAGTGTAGTGTTGCTAACAAACACTAGTGGAGGACATGTGTTTTGAACCTTGAAGGTCAAAGCTGTTCACACTGAATGTTTTCAATATTTGTATACAAAAATGTAATGAAATTGAATACTTGGCAATAGTTTCAGCACCACCCAGTTTAGTGTTTGTCTTGCTCCAAAATCTTTAATTGTGAAGATGACCTCCATTAACATCTCTATGTGTGGTTTTGGACATAATGAAGCTTCTCTTTTAAAACCACTGGAGATTAGATGTTCTGGGATGATCACATTTCTCTTTCTGATCAGATTTCCATCTTATTGAAATGCTCAAATATCTCCAACTGTTTGGGGTGCTTTCTCATGCCCAACCTTACAGAATTCTCCTATGTAAATATTACTGAAGAATAATATAAGCAAACAATCCAAACAGAAAGGCTATTGTTTTAATTCCTCTCAACTTTATTCTTTTTTTTTTTATTATTTATTTATTTTTAAAAAGTTCACACATTTCTCATCCTTCTTATATTTCTATCCCTCATACCCCTCTCCTTTTTTTCCCTTAGAAGGAGAAGAAAACCCGTCTGTCTGTCATCAGTAAGCTGTGTTTTGCCATTGGAGGAGCGCCGTATCAGATCACCGGAAGTGCTCTGGGCTTTTTTCTGCAGATATACTTGCTTGATGTGGCACAGGTGAGAAAGCTATCACAGGTCACCTACTCTGTCTTTGTGCCCATTACATACTCATTTGCATAATTACTTCATCTCGGATTTGCATAACGTATGATAAAATTGTGATCTCGGAATGGGCAATATTGCAAAAAGATCAAATTTAAGAGCTATTCACAGTCATTCACAACAGAGGTTTTTATTTTAATTAAAATTGAGTTTAGAAAACGTAGACCTATAGAAATTGCAATGAATAGCACAGTCTATAGCAGTGAAATAGTGCCAAAATAGTTTTTTATATATCTTGAGGAGACTGAGCAACAACAAAACATTTCAAGAATAGGATCTTTTAGAAGGAGCAAGAAGCTCGGCCTGCTCTGGTGGTATGAGACAGCACTGGAATACACAATGTTTCTTGTTACTTTCTTTGGTTGTAACTGACATCTGTCACTGTGTACACTTGTTCAACAAATTCAGAAAGTTCCACATAACCTTTATGAGCTAACTCTGAGAAATGGTACCTTATTCTATTTTGGCTTTTTTTTTTTTTTTTCTCTCCCCCATGTGTACATTCTGTGGGAAGTAACATTTGAGTTAGGGGTTTTATTTGTATTGCTTAAATTGAGTAGCATTTTATTAAATTTTTAATAAACAGTTGGATATAATAGCATATGTAATTGTACAATTTCAATAATCTATTGTTAACACTGTGTCCAAACATTAACTTATATTACACACATTATTCATGAAAATCTAGCACTACTGTGATGTTACCTTGAATAATAGGAGTGCATCTCACACAATTAGGATATTGACTTGGTAGACTAAAGCTCTGACACTGATATGAGAATCGCAAGTTTGAATCCCAGTCATGCTGCTTGCCATTGGTGGGTAGATGGCACACTCTCCCTATAACTACTAAGTAATATCTGCTGGTTCAGTCATCTGTCAGCCGATCCAATAGAGCTTGATGATTCTGTGTGTGCCTCCGATAGGTTTGACTGCACAGGGACAATGTACCAGTAGCTGTTTTGAAATTTGACTTCACATTCATAAGATTTGGCCTGTGCTAGTCTTCATCCTCCTAGAATAAGAGACACAAGTGATTGGAAGAGTCCTAGTGGATGAGTGGGTTAATTGGCTACTACTATACTACATAAGACAGGAAAAAATGGTTAAATATTGTGCAAAAGATAATTCAACAATGTAATCTATCATATTTTATATTGATCACTCATTTCAGCCCTTATGTTTTTACTGTTGATCAGTATGTCTTATAGTTAATGAAACTCAGAAATCCAGAATCTCAAATTTAGGTTTGAGTTTGAGTAAACTACTATTTGAACAGTATCAACATAATGTTGTGAAATGTCACTTTTCATGTAATGAATATAATATAAACATTTACCATGTTGAATTAAATAAACACAAGTGTTTGTTCTTGGTATTCAAACATTCTACTTTAAGATGCCCTTTTAATGTCAGAGGGACTCTTCTGTGTGCTGATTTCATGTCTCTGAATTCCATTTAAACATTGAGATTCTCTTTGCTCTCAGTTTCAAACCTTTGCTGATGTCCTCACAAACACTGAGCACTCTTGCATATACACACCAGGAGTCTGAGATTCAAAAAGAGGTCACGAGCAATAGGGAAAGTGTGTGCGCTGCTGCTTTGTATCAGTTTGACTGTAATTGCGGGGTAGGGGGTGGGTGGCGTAGGATTGCTATACTGTAACTGTGAGCCTTCGACACCAATCACACAGTCACCCATCAACACTCTACCTCCTGTTGCTTTACGTTGTAACACAATTAGGACTTTTGTGAACCTCACTAAAAAGATTAATCCTGGTCAATTCCTGGGAGCATTGATTCAGCCAATTATCAGCTAAAGATTGATAAGTAGCAATTTTGTGCAATCGATTTTTTTTTTTTATGTCTAAGCAGATGTGCAATGAACTGTTATGAATATTACTTATGTGGGTCTCTCTCTCTGTCTGTCTCTCTCTCTCTCTCTCATATAGTTGAATGCTTTCTATGCATCTATAATTCTGTTTGTTGGACGTGCGTGGGATGCTGTGACTGACCCAACTGTGGGTTTCCTGGTCAGCAGGAGCCCATGGACGAAATATGGCCGAATGATGCCCTGGTAAGTTATCTTTTTAAAAAAAAAAAAAAAAATTCTGCCTGTACTTTTACTTTTGGACAAATCTGACTGCGATTTGTCATCACAGGGGAGTAACACACATTCCTGCAGTTGTATAAGTTTTGTTATTTCAGACTAACTGCTGGTGCAAAGAGGAGAGGAAGTGTAAGAATGCCAGAGGAAGGGTGGATAATTGTTGGAGAATAACACTGAGTGGTGGTGGTGGTGGTGGTGGTGGGGGGGAAATCTGAACATTTCTATCTAGATTATCTGAATCCATGATGGGAGTGGGTACCATGGCAACAGACCTAGAGCAGCTTGCGGTGTGCTTCACACAGTAGTGTGATTGGGTGTGGCCAGTCGGTCTAAGAGTACAGGATTTAAGTCTGGCTGTGGAGCCGAGCCTAAGAAAGATATTAAGTCCACACTCGCGTGGATTCCATTCAGAACTGAGTGGGTTTTAGAATATTTAATTTTTTTTTTTTTTTCTGACCTTATTCACCAAGACTCTGATTGGACCCCCAGCTGTTTAAGTGCACATGATTATCTGAAATGTTATTTTTGCCGCCTTGTAACTGAACCTGAGTTTAAACAGTGACATGTTTGTCTTGCTGTGTGTTAGGTTTGTGTGAGGTTTGTGTGAGGGCGGCAGCATTTAGTCAGCATGTGCTAATGTGTATGGGTGGTGGGGGTTGTGAGGTCGAGCCTCTCTCGGATTGGCTCATCTTAACACACCACCAGAATCATCCAATCAGATTCCTCAGAGTAGTGTGTGTGTGTTGTAAATGTGGCAGTTTGAAAAGGGCGCTCTCGCAGATGAACCTGATAGGTTACTGTCGGTCAGGAGAGGATGTGAGCATGTGGTTTTCTTGATAAGTGAGCTGCTTTTGTAGTTTCAGTAATGGTTTGAACTGGTGTTAGACGTGACAAAAGCGCTTGAGTTGTCATTATGCTGGACCAAAACGCAAGCTCATATTTTTTTTTCTTTTCTTTTTATATATATATATATACTTTTTATTTAATTTAATTATTTTATTTCTTACTTTTTTAGATCAATGTTTTTCACAGTAGTAGTGAAATATGTAACTATATCAACATTTAAGAAATTACATTTAAAAAAAAAAAAAAAAAAAAAAAAAAAATTCACATTGCATCATGAATGATGAGCATTCTGTTAATTGGGCCATTGTAATGCAGCTGCATTGGTTGACCTCTATTATTTGTCACAATGTTATGAGAATATTGAGCTGTGTTCAAGATCATGAATTTTGTTGAGTGAAGTGTTACAGCCCCAGTAGCTTTAAAAACTGATGCACATTTATAAAAAAAATCATGGGATAACTTTGTGCAGTAATGTTACTAACACTTATATCTGAATGATGTGTAACACTGAATTTTGATACTTGCCTTAATCATCTGTCTCCAAAACAAGTAATTTACAATGATTGCCTTTTAAGTAACTCCACAAACTGAGTTTAACTACACATTATTCAAAATATACTTGTTTAACAAATGACTTGCATTTAGTAAATTTTTGCTAATATTGAATGTTTCCTTTGACATTCAGTACATTATGTACTTTTATTCACATATAACAGCACTTGTACATTTGTTGAGGGGTGTCAAACACTTGTAATGTGGGGTGGTCACACTGGCGTGGGGGTCTAGGGGTCCTCCCTCAGAAAATTGAGTGAAGTAGATGCCATTTCCTGCATTCTAGTGTATTTCAACAGGTTATCTACTTTACACTATTCCTTCCCCCTACATTATTTTTTTCTTAATTTATCATAAACACCAATAAATTGGTCATGTCTTTCAAGAAGTTCACACAACTGACTAGAATGCACTCAAAATAAATACTGCTTTGAGTTTAAATTTTAAATTTCATTCATATCTGGCCAGCACCTTCATCACTCACCTTAGGCAACAGAACTCTCTCCACTGTCCTTACATGCGGATCTGCCTCTGACTCACTCTCATTATCGGACTCCTGCATTGAGAGAGAGATGGAGATTAAGCATTGGGTCTACTGCCGACTGAAAAGTCAGAGTGGACTTCCTTTAATGCCTCATTCTTGGCATTACAATACGATTTAACTGTCAAACAACTCTGATGCATTTTATATCACTGAATTTGAATAGCGAGATGACTAATGTTAAGTTAGCTGATGGATCACCTGACATTGACTAGCCAGCTAACTGCACTGACTTTCTATAGGAGGGAAAATCTGTCCTGTGGGGAAATTCTGACTTACTTTTTGCTTTTTTGGAAAGAATCACCGATTGCCGATTGTGTCTGGGGAGGAATCGGAAATGGCAAACAATGAATCATCCAAGAATACCAATCTAAAGTAGCCTACTGTGGGGTTTTTTTTTTTTTTTTTTTTAAAGTAGCTTTCTCACTGTTTCATTGTTCAGTTGAGCAGTAATATAGCATGGACTAGGGTTAAATTTGAGGCTGTGACCATCTAAACAGAATAAGGTTTTGGAAAGAGGTGTCAATAACAATAATGTTACCTCCTTAGTGTTGAGGAGCATGCACTGACCATTCACTTAGTCATTTATGCTCAAATGCGGTGAGGTAACCAGGAAATCCTAGAGTGGACTTTGTGTTGAGTATCCTATCAGTCAACTGGGTGAACTAATATTTTATGGTAAATGGGGGGGGGGGGGTCCAAATACTTTTTTTTTTTTTTTTTTTTTTTTTT
>BRDA01013056.1:5762-23440 GCA_036984385.1 Crenuchus spilurus | reverse complement strand
AAAAAAAAAAAAAAAAAAAAAAAAAAAACTTGAAAAACTACAGTGCTGCAACATCTGCCAACCATTTTTAATAAAAAATATTATTATTTATTTATTTTAGTCAACTGACACTGGTCGCCGGGACTATAAAATTTCCTTAACTTCACATGAATTGATTATGCCTATTAAGCTTATCATAAAACAAAGAAGAAAGACTGAGATGGTGGTGCAACCTTAAAAGAAGAAAATGTGATTGCTTTATTGAAATAACAGCAAATATAATTGCAATTAATAATAGTTTTAATTCAGTTGCATTATTAACGATATATATTGGGATGGTTTAACAACACATGAAATGTTGGTGTATAAGATAATAAAACATGAGATTGATGCTGGCTGAGGGTTTAAAGAAGTGGATTTAATATTGTTAAAATAAATTCTAATCTCAATAAACAGAATAGGTCCAGAGATAAGCTGGACTTCAGGTAATTATCAACCAGCCTGGTTATAAGAGTGTATTGTAAATGTGATCTAGTTCTGCAGACCTCAGTTGTTCCAGTTTTGAAAATTGTTTCCTTTTCCTTTTTTTTTTAATTTTCCTGCATTCATGGAAGAGGAGGGTAGGTGAAACTAGTAAAACAAAGTCAGCTACGGATTACAGAACCTGTAGCTGTAGTGTCCACCCTTGTTTGTGAACTTATTTCTAGTGATGTATATACCTTAACTGTGTCTTCCCGCACTGTAGATTAGAACAGAACTTAAGTTCACTTCTCATGACGTCTATTTTGTGTTATCAAAGGGGGCTTTCCACCCTTATACCCATGTGTACACTCCAGCTGATGTGAAGATGGTCATTGAGTTTGCTCGCATGAGAGGCATTCGTGTCATCGCTGAGTTTGATTCTCCAGGACACACCCAGTCATGGGGAAATGGTTAGTGGAGAACCCTTAATCGTAAATGCTTTACAGCATATCATGTGTCAACTGTGCAGAGAGATTCAGTTATCAACAGAAAACTTGCAGAAGCTACTGTGGCTATCACTGAATAAAAGCTATAAACGGGTAGAATTCATTTGTTTACCTTTGTTTACCTAGTGATACATTTGCATTATTACAATGCAGTTTACTTGTTGCCTAAATATATTTATATGGTGACGTGCAGAAGTTGCTCACAGAGGATTGTTGGGCCATCAGTCTAACAAAGTCAATAAAGAAAATCATAAAATTTTAGTTTAAAAATTTAAGAAGGAATTTTTTGACGGTGGGCTTATGTCCTGCACCACCAACCAGCTTTCAGTCCACAGAAGGCCATTCTCATATGGTCCTGAAGAAGAACGTAATTAATTTTCCCTCTATCATAAGCCTCATTTTCCTCTTGATCCCTCAAATCAGTTGCGGCCCAGAGGCTACAAACCAAATTGTGATGTTCTCTGTTCTCTTCACCATTAGGATTAAGTTCTCATGTTAGTAAGCAGTGCTCTTTTTACAAAATGCATAACAGTGTTCTTCCCAAACAATCAGTCTTGGTTTCTTTTAGGATTAGTCCACACAATATTTGCCAGAAGTTTTTGAGTGGCAAAGTGTGGTTTCCTCTATTGCATCCTTCTGTATACACCATGCCAGTTCAGTGTGTATTGTGTAGTGTACACATGTTAACAATTTCTAATCATTCCAGGCCTGTTATGCTAGGGTTCTTTTTTCACTGAGTCAAAGTAGCTCTAATTTATACCTTCAATCTCATTTCATTGATTGGACTCTTGGTTTGCTCCTTCTGACTCCAATTAACTTTTGAAGTCCTCAGCCTAGATTTTCATGTATTTTTTGCAACTTACAGTGTTTATGTGCTATATCTGGGAAACTGTGTGTCTTTGTGTAGGTCAGACAGGTCTCCTGACTCCATGCTACTCTGGCAGCAGTCCTTCAGGCACTTTTGGACCAGTAAACCCCATCCTGAACACCACATATGACTTCATGACCAGCTTCTTCAAAGAGGTCAGCACTGTCTTTCCTGATGCCTACATCCACCTGGGGGGAGATGAGGTGGACTTCTCCTGCTGGTGAGAGAATACAATGAACACATGAATGCAAATAGAAAACGTTTCTGTATATACAAAAAGGAGAAACGCTGTTATTTTTGGAAATCCAGCGTCTGGTACTGCGTTGATTTTGACGTCCCAAGTTTAACCCTCTGGTTTAGCTGATTTATAAAATTGCTTTCCTTGCCCCAAGAAACTAACCTTTTGTCATCTTTTTTGTCTTTAGGAAGTCAAACCCTGACATTACGACCTTCATGCAGCAACAGGGCTTTGGTCAGGACTACAGTAAACTAGAATCCTTCTATATTCAACGGTAAGAAATTCCACTCTGGGCAAAGCCTCCAGTATGTTGTAGTTATGTAACTCTGATAATGACTCATTTCTATCCACAGGCTCCTTGATATTGTGAGTGCCACCAATAAAGGCTACATGGTCTGGCAGGAGGTATTTGACAATGGAGTTAAGGTAAGAGATAGTGGCTTTTTATTTAGTCAAATAGGCTTGTGTCAATGAATCATGGTCTTCAGTGGCTGTCATTTCTTAGTGGTTGTTCCAAGCAAAATTACTGAGTCTCAGCACTGTATGTTTTTTTATTACTGTATTAGAATATACAATTTGATGTCATTGTGCCTTTTGATTCAGACCAAATGTATGGTACTTCAACATAAATTGTCAAATTGTCAGTTGTAACACTTGAAAGCCCCATCATCCCCCAATGTGAACAATTAACTGAATGGCAGGTGATTAAATTCCCATTATGGAAAAGTTTTCAAATAAATGTGTATATATTCTAACGTCAATACAATATGAAAAAGCAGCAAAGCTGTCATGGCAAGTATCCATGGTCACTTAATTCTTGTCTTCTTTTTATAATGCCTGTAGTAAGCATTTTCACAAATGACATCATTTTGTATATTTTTATGTTTATTTGTATGTGTAATTAAACTTTCAATCAGCAGGGTTCACCTTACTATTTTTCAAGACTAACACTTCTCTCTAACTTTATAAGTTATGATTGACCATTGCAACCCTGCGCGCTGCTTTACTAAACATTTACAGAGCAATCCCTGTTTGAAAGCTGTGCTTGGGCTTGGTTGTGCGGGCTTTTCATGCTGTCAGACTGGATAGATAAACCAACACAATGAGTTGTGTGCTTGTTGCAGTTGAAGGCAGACACTGTCGTGGAGGTGTGGATGAACAACAATTTGGAGGTGGAGCTTCAGAATGTCACAGGGGCGGGTTTCACCACCATTCTGGCTTCGCCCTGGTACCTGGACTACATTAGCTATGGACAGGACTGGCAGAAGTACTACAAGGTCGAGCCGCTCAGTTTTGATGGTTGGTGTGCTGTAATAAAATGCCTCCGTTTGGCCCAAATGTGGTGGTTTACTCTTCAGCTCAAACTGTTTAAATTAAGTCCATTAGAAGTCTCAGCTGTCAACAGGAAATTAAGTATTCACTGTCCTGCTTGTAGCTCATTGAAACAAAGACAAAAAATCCTCCATTAGATACACTTATCAGCCATATTTTTAAAACCACCTTCTTGTACTTCTGTCCATAGGAGCACTTTCTAGTTCTACAGTTACAGACCTCTGTATACATTGTTAGCCACTTTTCACCCTGTTCTTCAAAGGCCAGGATCCCTACAGAGCAGGTATTAGCAGCACACACTAACACACCACCACGTCAGGGTCTCTGCAGTGCTAAGAATGATCCACCACCCAAATAATACCTGCTCTGTGGTGGTCCTCTGGGAGTCCTGACGATTGAACAACAGGTTGAAAGGAGGATAAAAAAGCATACAGAGAAACAGATGGAATACAGTCTGTAATTGTTGAACTACAGATATTCTAAATGAATTAGTTCACCTCTACAGGTAACAAATTAACCTGTTTTTTTATTTAACACATGGGGGGTGGAGATAAAGTGTACCGTATTTATTATTATAGCTTCAAACTTCAATACAAAGTAAATGTGCATTTAAAATGTGTATTGAAATTTGAATAGTTTAGAAATTAAAGTAATAGCTGCTGACTTCTAAGGCTTATTTGTGATGTACTAGCAGTAGTCTAATTTAGATAGATGGAAAAAGTCATCTTGGATTCCTTGTGGTCTGTGTTTGTTCCCTCCCAACCTAGTCTTGTAGAACTGGCTCATGAGGATTGTGTGGCACTTAATGAGCTACTGAGTAGCTTGAGCACTACTTGAGCATTTCCGAATGCCAGGGGATTGTTTTTTCGATGGTGTTTTATCATCTGTAGAAAGCTCTGTGCAATATGAAGTTCAGCCTATGCTTTTCTCTCAAGCTTCATAAAAATACAGTTAGCCATGGCATCTTCATGCTGCTTTTATTGACCAGTTCAGAGATAGACTTGTACTAGAGTAGACTTGTTTTTCACATTATCAGTAAATTCAGGTGTTGATCCTTAAGACTTGTTGAGCTTGTTCACAGGGCGAGGTGGTTAGGTTTGTTATTTGGGCTTGGCTTGTGACTTTTTTTTGGTACTTTTGTGTTTACATACATGTTTCTTTTTGTGCTTATCTGACTATCCTACAGACTTGATAGCAGAAATATTGTTCAGTCAATGTCTCATTTATACACTTCAAGGACAAAAGTATAGGAACACTTGGTCATTCATAGTTTCTTACAAATTCAAGGGTATTAACATGTTTCCTGCTTTTGTTGGACCAACTGTCTCTACCATCCAGGGAAGGCTTTCTTTTAGATTTTGGAGGACTGCTGTGAGGATTTGATTGTATTCAGCAACAAGAGCATTAGTGAGGTCAGGATGTTGGATGGTCACCAACACCACCTCATCCCTAACTCATCCCACAAGTATCTCATTCCGGAGAACAGTTCCACTGCTCCAGCTCACACCTGACATGGTGCCAATAAGTTTAACTGGTCTATATAGTCAGGGGCGGACTTAACCAACACGCAAACCACGCAATTGCTTGGGGCCCCGGAGATCAGGGGGCCCCCTGCTGGCCAAAAGAGTTTGGAAAAAAAAACACAGTTTTGGTTCTCTGCTGATTTTTCCGTCAAAAAACAGTGTTACGCTATATTAAAAAGAGATGTGTTGAGCACTAGGACCCAGCAAAAAACAGCCACTCAATCAGAACCCTGTTTCCAACCGTCTCTCTCTCTCTCTCTCTCTCTCTCTCTCTCTCTCTCTCTCTCTCTCTCTCTCTCTCTCTCTGTCTCTCTCTCTCTGTCTCTGTCTCTGTCTCTCTCTCTCTCTCTCTCCCTCTCCCTCTCCCTCTCCCCGTGCGCGTCTACCAGTCTCTGATAAGCCATCCATTTACGTGCCTCTAAGTGTAAGTATTATCAAAATAATTCAGAATTTCTGTATAGGTATAATTCTGTGTAAATGAGGTCTATTGACCATACAGTCCAAACACAAGTGTAACATTGATGTTAATGAATTGGAGTGAAGTTGATTATTGATAAGTTGAATAGTATTATAATACAGCATTGGGTGATAATTTTATATTACACGATTTTAACAGTTTATTAATATTTAATAATTAATATTTAATTAATGATTCATATTATTTTATTTTAATAATAATAATAATAATAATAATAATAATAATAATAATGTTTTTATAGTTATTATTAGTATATTATTAATATTAACTAGTAATTCCTAATAAAATATTATGAATAATAATGTTTAAGTAATATTTAAAATGTATGTATAATAATTAATATTTATTAATAATCAATAATAATAATTGTATTTATGTTTAAGCCTGTACCACACCATAACCATAAAAAAAGAATCTGTTTGATCAGGGCCCCCAGACATGACATTGCTTGGGGCCCCAGAACTTCTAAGTCCGCCCCTGTATATAGTCATGTTCTACTGGCAACACTTCTCTACATGGACTAGACAAGATTTACAAATCTGTCAGCAATGAGTGCAACTCAATACATTCATTAGGATTGTCCACAAACATTTGTACATATAGTGAACTTCAGAAGTGTGACATTGCCTCCTCAGTCCTGCCTCCACGTTGTCTCATCCATCACTAATCCTATGAAGGCGGTTTATAAAGGACCCCTAATGCAACCAGTTGTCATAGTTGACAGTGTTGTGATTAAGGTCCGTTATACAGGAACACTATAAAATGCCGTAAACATTTTTGATTGGTCTGCAGTAATTATTGTGAAATTCATAAAGTGCTTATGTGATGCTAAAATCTGTATTTTATTACTTTATCCAAGCATGAACTGCCTCATACTGCATGTGTCCTGCTTCTCTGCTTGTCAGTAATATGTAATATGCTTCTATCTTTGCCGAGTACCCTCAAACACAATGCACATTGATACTCATACTGTATACATGTGCTAGATTATGAAATATCAGTCCCTAAACATCCACAATAAACACTGTACATAAGACTAGCAGATTTGTCTTCTGTAAGCACTATTGATCACTAGATCATGTGCCAATCATTTTTTAGTGAGAGTATGTCTACATATGTTCAACATTTAGTGAATTAAGTGCTATAGCACTAATGCTAGCTCAAAACACATGTGCAAAATACACCTGTGTCTCTTGATGCTGTGCACTAAATTTACGTTAAAATGTCCAGTGGAGAGTAATCGACTTATAAGTTCACTGTCAACCATGTGTAGGAGACACCAAAACTGAGCTAAAAAAATAGTGTGGAAGACAAAAACATACACTATTCAGAAACTGAGGGGAAAAGGCAGGAGAATGTCTTTTTTGCCTCATTTTCTGTTTTTCCCAGTAGTTTTGCCTGGAACAAGGTGCATGCTTTTTTGTAAAAGTGCTATTCTAATAGTGTGTCTGTGATTAGCTAAACGCAGACACACTGCTCCACGTGTGGAAGGAGAAGCAGTACCAGGATGAAATGTCTCAAATAACTGCAGCTGGGTTCAGCACCCTGCTCTCCGCTCCCTGGTACCTAAACCGCATCAGCTACGGCCAGGACTGGCAAGGCTTTTACAACACAGACCCTCAGAACTTCAATGGTGTGTAGGTGTGATGGATGCAATGGAAGAGAAATGTACATATAAACTTGGGCATTGATTAGATCTGCACAGTATTTAAAGGGCAATATGTCTATATCTTATAGTGATGAATTGTCATAATGTTTAGCAAGAATATAGTATATTGTAACAATATTTGTAAAAAATAAATAAATAAATAAAAATACTAGATCTGCACATATCACAAGCGCTGTTTACATTTGCCATTATGTATGTGAATGTGTTTTAGTTCAAGCAGTCTCATCGGAGCCTGAGAGAGTAGAAATCTGGGTGGGTAGATGGCGCTCTCTTCTCATCACTACTAAATAATGTCCACTGTCTCAGGCATCTGCCAGGGCATTCTATGCTTTCCTTCGAGTGCGTTGGCTGTCCAGTGATAATGTATTGGCAGCAGTTTGAAAAGAGGTGGAGCTTGACTTCACATGCATCGGAGGAGGCTGTGTTGTCTTCATCCTCTTAGAGTCAGGGACATTGCAAGTGATTGTTGGAGACCTAGCGAATGGGTGTGTTGATTGGCTTAGGGGGAGAAATTGGGTTAAGAAGTTTTTTTTTTTTTTTTTTTTTCTTTCTCCTGTGAAGTTACCATTTTGCAAATACAAAATGTAATAATCAAAAGAAATACAACATGATATGTGGTGATAAAATGAAAAATGTTGTTCCTGAAGTTTAAGTTGTGTACTGCAATTATCAAATGTTTTATACAGAATTAAACAACCATATATGGAGGCTTTAAAATTTAAGATTAAGATTTAGAAATGTCAATATAATATGGAGAAATGAAATCCGAACACTATCTGGATGCAGAAGCTACATTTGAAAAGAGGGAAGTGCCTTGTTTTCCATACTGCAGTGCTGTCAATATTTGTGAGAGAACCATTCTACAGTTCAGTCTGTTCGAGTTATTCAAATATAATGTAAATTGGAATAGTTGCCATGTCCATTTTCACAAATTAACCTTCTTCAAGAGTTCTCGTGTAGTTTTGGGTTTTGAATATGTAATTGCAGTCCATTGAATATGTTGTAGGTTCGAGATTGGTCTAGAAAAGCTTCTTCACTGTGTGGATGACATTATGACATTTGAGTCTAAATGATATAGAAATCCAGCTTTTTTTTTACATAACCAAATCTGACATTGGAAAATGATTTCTTTTCCAGCTCGAAGCTACAATGTTACTGTTGATTTAATTTCTCAAACTTAAGTGTTTGTTACCAGGAACTGTTCTGAACTTAAAGGAGTAGCCTTTCTCATTAGTGCTGTAATGTGGTAGAATCTTGCACTGTCCTGTATATACACAATAATAGTTTTGATTCTAAATAGCAGACTCCATGGCTCATAGTTGTGTGGTTATATCAGTGGCCACCAACCCTCCTGGAGCTCTACCTTCTTGTAATCAAGACCTTCTGAAGGCAGTAATTAGATGGATTAGGTGTGGTTGATTAGGGTTGAAGGTAAAAGTGTCTCTCTAGCAGCAGGGGTGGTGTGATGGCCTGTTGAGTGAAGCAGTGTAGCTTTTAAATAGTTTTTCGTGATTCCTGTAGTATACCATTCTATAATAAACCCTAGTATACTCCCATAGTAGCGTATAGTGAAACATTATTTTTATATTGACTATGAAACTGAACTTTTACATGTACTATTTACCCTTTAGGCACAGCAGAGCAGAAGAAGCTTGTGATTGGTGGAGAGGCTTGTCTTTGGGGGGAGTATGTCGATGGCACCAACCTCACCCCTCGACTCTGGTATGCCTGCCTTTTCCCTAACTCCAAATATATTACAAAATTGCAAAATTCATGCATACCTCCTCAAAATATGCTCTTGTGAAGCTAAGAAAGTGACACTTGGTTAATCTATTAAAATGGACAAAAGTGTGCTGCATAGTAGCAATAACAAGCCAGATTTGTTAGTTTTTCTTATTTAGGCATAAAGGTTGCACAGTGCTAATTGATAAGCTTCATTACTTTGTAGCTACATTAGCCTCATAACCACAGTGCTAAAGTATCAAACCTTGGACACCAGTCTTGCTACTCAGCTGCAGTTAGGATATTCAGTTGTGTAAATAAGATTTTACAGAATACTTTGTTAGCTAATCTCTCAGAAAAACTGGGTTTTGAACACAACACTCAAACTTTATTTACAAGAACAACACATTTTTATTGACTGAATAGCAGAGAAAGTAGTAAATGTTGTTTACAGGCCCCGAGCCAGTGCAGTAGGAGAGAGACTATGGAGTGATGAGAATGTGAAGGACCTCAACAGCGCCTACAGTCGTCTGTGCAAACACCGCTGCCGCTTGGTCAAGTGAGTCCAAATTCTCCTTCGGTCTTAATGACCCAAAGCATATAATAATGGCCCACATTTATTTAATGACCCACATGTTTTGTTAACTAAAATGTTGTGTGATAAATCTTGCCACAGCAAGTACATACACATAAACATTACAAATATATATATAGAGAGCCACATAAAGTCATGGAAAACGTCATTGTTCAGTATTCAAGGTTAAACTTAAATTTTATATTAATTACATGTAAAGTGATATTTTAAGCCTATTGCTGTTTATTCTGATTTCATTTTGAGTAAATTACTATTTACACGGTTACGGGCAGCCATGCCCTGGTCGTAGGGATCTGGTCTGGTGACCGGAAGGTTGCAGGTTTGATCCCCGGACAGGTCATGACTAAAGTGCCCATGAGCAAGCCACCAAACCCCCAACTACTAGTCGCTCTGGATAAGAGTATCCAGTAAATGCCTCAAATGTGAATGTTTCCACAGTAAAGCAAAAAGTTGGTCACTTGTAATGAATATAAAATCTCAGTATGCCTTTCTGATTTTTTTTTCACAATATTCTGAATCTTAGAGGTAGTATATGAAGTATTTACATGTTAACTTAAGGAGATCTAATTGTACAGAAACACATTTCATTTCTGGGAACAAACCACCGTTTCACTTTGGCTGCTGATCATCGCTGCTCCTACTGGGCAAAGAAGTGCTCAAAGTACAAGATTTGACCTGATTCATCACATTTTACAAACAGTTCAGAGTCAGTAGAATCTGCAGGTTGGGTGGCATTGCTTCATGTGAAACTAGATCCATTTACAGTTAATATTTTAGGAGTTTGTGCTATTCACTTGTTCTCCTTCATTAGCTCCTACTACTCTTGTCCAAACAAATCTTTCTTTCTCATGTATTGTATTTTAATTGCTGTTTTACAACACAAAACTACCTATAAATGTTTGACTTTTAATCCACAGGAGAGGCATAGCTGCCGAGCCATTATTTTATGGCTATTGCCCTCACGAGTATGGAGGTGTGTAAATTCAAAACAGGACCAGCAGGATTAAGACTTGAAAACATGCTTCTCAGCAAGATCTCTTCCCGTCAGCACTGAGGCCATTTTGAATTTGTTGTCAAGCATTTATGATGAGGAAAATGATGTGCACATACTGATAAATGCAGCACTTTTTAAGGGTGAGATTTTTATTACACGGAAAACTATTTTAGTAAAATTTTCATATGTTGATTTGTTTTTAATACTCTTTATGAGATAGTTGGTTTAAAAGAATTGTTCGACATGCATCATGTGCTGTATCCATTCCATATGAAAGCATCTCATTTCTTTTGACGTTTGACATTCAGTTTCCAGAAAAGGTCATTGAATCAGATGTACCTAGATCAGTTTTTTTAATGTCCAACTTGACAGTGCTGTGATAACATGATAGAAATTAATAAATAAAAGGGAAACATTAAAGCAGATCAATGCCTTGCATTTTTTTCATATCCACAAAAACCAGCAACAGTCTCTAAAAAGCAAAAGGAAGTGACATCAGGATAGTCCAGCAATCTTGTTGAGCAGAGTGTTCTGGGCCTGGGTGTTCATGGGTTCGTAGCTAGCCAGCTCCAGAGAGAATGTGGCATTCCCTGAGGTTAGAGTGCGCAGAACTGTTGAATAGCCCTGAAAATACCACACAAGTAAAAAATGTAGTATTTGTATAGCACATGAAGGGTTTATAATATTTGCAAGTATTGTCAGTACTTCTAGAAAACAAAACAGCTGCTTGTATCAGCATGATTGACAGCTGTCAGGACATTTGTAATTCCTGTTTTTCTTCCAGACCTCAGAAGAGCTAAATATTGTCAAATACTGTAAGGTGTATAATCCATTTCATCCTCCACTAATTCACACATTATTCTGGCTTTGGTTTGCAGTGTCCTGCATGGGCACCAAACAGACAAGTCAAGTTGTCAGAGTTGCTATGAACAGGTATATTAGCCCATTTTAATACACAGCCTACATCACTGATAATCTTAGATTTTGCAAAGCACAAGTTCACCACCTAGCAAGCCTAGATGTGCTTTTGCTCTGCAGTAACTGTGACTACATATGGAGCTTTCCACAAGCCAGTGAAGATGAATTGAAGTTTGGGGATAGATGCATGCTATTGAAGCTCATTTCTGACCAAACATTGTTAACAAATTACATCAACATGTGGTGAGATGCAGAAGACAATGGGGAAACAACTAGGTGGGTTATTTAAGACTGTTAAATAATCCACACCAACTAAACTCACAAAAACAAAAGTGCTTAAATTTCTAACAATATTGTGAGAAACTATAAAAAGTAAATAGAAATAGAAAGCAGATGGCTTTGTCATTGCACACTGGCTTCAACTCACCATCATTTCTGAAAGAGGGACACTGGCCAGAAGCACTTTGTGGTCATGGCGACTTTGGATATCATGGACAGACCCTCTGCGTTGGGCGAGGTCACCAAGTACTGGGCTCAGATACTCCTCTCCAACAGTCACCTCCAGTGACATCACAGGCTCTAAAACCTGCCCACCTGCTTGCTGCAGAGCCTGAGTACACACACAGTTTAGTTCCAAAATCCAGTATCTATCCAGTATCCCTTTTACATACATCTCATCTTGAATGAAACCACACAGGAATGGTTAATATAATACAGAGAATAGTGGATAGAGATTATGATCCATGCATTATATTTAACATTTTTCACTCTGACATTTCTATGGCCTCGTTAGGATAGTATTTCACAACGTACAGCTGAGGATAGTTTCTGATCTTTTCCTCTGAACACTGATTTTTGATTATTTAACAGTGTCAATAAACTGGTCATTGTTCATAAAAAGGTAAAACATTTTATAATCATTACATGTAAAGTGACATTTCTTTTTTTCCTCTTGATTAGTTTGGCTTACAGCTCATGACAATCAGAAATCCATGATTATGAACACAAATGAACCTTTTCATCATATTCTAATTTTTGGAGATGCAATAGTATGAAAAAGCTAAAAAAGCATGGAAAAGTACCTTGAGCATGCAACGTGAGACAGAGGCGGATATCATGGCCAGTGAGGTGCCTGGCTCCACACACACACTCTGGATCACAGTGCTCACACTCTGTACAGGGTAACCCAGCACAGGACCTAATGAGAGTTCACACACATGACTCAAGCTGCACTGTTACAGAGAAACCTGCCGAGTCAGAACTGTAGAAGTGTGGATTAGAACTAGACACCCAAAGTGTTTAAAGCCTTAGAAAGTATCTCGCAGAATGTTATTCCATAAAAATATACAGTTTATGTTAATGTTATATGTTAATAATAAATGTTGCATAAACTACAAACAAACTGTACAATAAGCTGCTAATTTAGTTCACTTTTTAAACTCCACATTCATCTGTGTGGAGGTACAACAGCACTAATAGTCTTTCAGCAGTTGATCCAGTTTATTGTTTGTGGTTTGGCTGTGAAGCTGCTGGTTTACATTCAGACAAGAAAATGTAGCATTTCTAGTGACCTCTAGTGGATGTTTTTATCCTACCATACCTCTACCGTTTGGTAGAGATGGCACAATCACATTGTGTTAAGTTTATCACTTTCTTCAATAAGATATAGCGATTCAAATGTGTTCTACCAAATGGTTGAGCAGGATGTTAAAGGGTTGACAGGGTTAAAGGTTGTTAAAGACAGTGAGTGCACATTTGTAGAAGTCCAGTAGTTACCTTGGAGGTAGGCACTCTGAATGCCATTGGCCACTGCTTCTCTGACCTCTGCGGAAAGCTGGGTCTCAAGTTCCTTCTCATATGCAATGTTACAGGATGTTCCAGTCGTGGAATCATTCCAGGGGCTCACAGTTAGCTCCACAGTTACGACATGTCTCTTTTCACCCAAAGTGCGGTCAAGAGTGTCTGTAACACACACACGTGCAGAAGATTATCTGAATATTGAACTGCAGTCACTGAAAGAGATACTTCATGAGACTGATTAATCCGCTGCTCGATCAATCATCCGATAACTGGCACTGGCCAATTATTTAAAAACCCTCAGCCTGAGCTCATGAGGCCAGTAAAGGCACATCTGCAGGCAGCCTAATAAGTGTGTCTGCTGTCAAACAATGTTAGATCTCAAGTCAACAATTATTTTCTTTGTTATGTTTACCTTTCCTCAAATGCAAAAAAGACAACACGTTATCAGCATTATAAATCAAGCATTTGCTGTCCTGCCCCAAATTTCAATATAGGTACTGAAAAACCTATAAACACTTGATGCACATGGTACTTTATTTACCTCTAGCTCTATACAGTGTGTTACATTTAGGAATGTATTTTGGTCATTGTCTCACTTTGAAAAGGGGTAAATAAAAGTGAGAATGTATTATACATACACACACACACACACACACACACACACACACACACAACTTTTACATTTTAAATAATTTTCTATTAAATTTAGAAAAGGGTCATATATATTTGGATAAAACAAAACATTGATCTTTATAGCACCATAAGAGGTTCTATAGAACGAAAAAAAAGGGTTCCAATATTGTTATGAACCTAAGGACCCACTTTTGGTACTAAATAGAACACTTTCTACTAAGAATGTATTCTGCCTCTGATTGGCTAATATTTGTTGCCTGTGGTGATTAGGACAGACATTATCAGTGCGAGAGCTGATCTTAAAAGATTAGTTGGTAAACATGTGGAAAAGGGAAATAAATGCATTCCCAAGAAGCAAAACAAGGCTTTGTGCTGTTACTAGTCACCCCCAAACCCTCCACCAGATCTTCTCAGATCTGCACAATTCCTTGTAGGTGATGCTTCAAAATCCACTAAAAACTGCAGAGTCTGCATCTCAGAGATGTCAGGCCAACTGATGCTGCAACCATAAAACAATACAATAGCATTTCATAAACCAATAAACACTTTAATGACACATCAGAGATTTTACTATATAGAAGCTATAGAAGAGATGATCTCGCAGGTGATTCTGCTGATATGCTTGGTCTGTCACATTAGCACGGTTTTCTGAAACTGACCACCAGGCTGTGAATCCCGTATTCTATGCATGTCTTTGGGCAAATCTTGTCCACTTTATTAATAAAAAGAGTGAAAGTTTATTCTGTCTTGAATGGATGATGCTTAAGTTCTCAGTCTTTTCACTGGATTTAGGTCAGGGCTCTAACTAGGTCACTTGAAGGCATTTACCCACAGTTTATAACCAGCTGTAAATATATCAACAGTTAAGAACCTACAGAACATGCCAGGCAATTTACACGCAACATTCACCCTCTAAGCCAGGGATTCTGGTCCTGCCTGTTAAGGCCTTGTTCAGATGGTCAGTTCAGATCTCATTTTGGGATATGCAATATGTACACAAAAGTATTGGGACACCTGCTTATTCATTATTTCTTCTGAAATCAAGTGTTTTAAAGAGTTTGTCCTGCTTTTGTGGGAGTGTCTCTACTGTCCAGGGAAGGCTTTCTACTAGTTTTTAGAGCACTGCTGTGATTGTGTTCAGATATAAGTGTGTTGGATGTTTAGCACAACACCTCATCCCCAACTCATCCTAAAAGTACTGGATAGAACATTACCATCATTCCAGAGAACACAGTTCCACTGCTCCACAGCTTCTAGCCTACGCCTGGCATTAGACATGGTGCCAATAGTTTTATGCATTTATCTGCTCCAGAGAGTCCTACTCTATTGGCAGCACTTCTCTACAGGGTGTGTGTGCATCAGTGTCCGCAATGACTGCATGTTAAAGTAGGTGAATGCGTTCATTAGAAAGTGTGTCCACAACATTTGGACATATAATGTATCCAATTTCAGCAGGATGGATGATTTTCTGCATTCTGAACATCAAGGCCATGTGAAATCTGACTTTTTCCAAGTCACTTGTACAGACGACTTCAAACCTGATTCAGACTGAATATTTGAACAGTCAAACTGAATTTCCAGCTTTTTAAAAATTTTTGGTCATTCACGGTTGCAGTGGCTCATGATGGCTAGATGGGTGTACAGAACCTCTAAAATAAGCAGAACATGGTACTCGAGGACCAGGATTGAGAACTAACACTGTAGTGAAAATGAACAATTCACCAATGTGCTTACACACAGGAATCTGATCTCCACATTTAACCCATCCGTGCAGTGAAACACACACACATACACACACACACACACACACGCGTAAAGCGGTGGGCAGCCCCTATCCACAGCACCCATGGAGTAGCTGGGGGTTCGGTGCCTTGTCAAGGGCACTTCACTTATGTTCTCCCAAGGGACTGAACCAGCGACCTTCCGGTCACAAGACTGGATCTCTAACCACCAGGCCATGGCTGCTTTTACTCTTTATGTGAGATTTTAATTCTTGGAGAGCTACAATTCTGCATAGTTTATACTTTTACTTCTATTTGACCGAATTCAACTAATTAAGGGCCTCAGCACTGACCACCTAAACAAGTAAATCCATTTTTCATACCACGCAAATCTCTCAACAGTGAGCTTTAAAAATGGATAAACACTGAAAATCAATGCTGCGTTTGCCATCTTGGTTAAAAACTCAGAGCAGTAAGTCGTGATCTACGATCAGATTTAGTGACCATGGTGAATATGTCTCCTGGTCTTCTACCAGCTCTGCTGCCGTCTGAAGTGGCTGCCTGTAGCAGTTATTACATCATAGTTCACAGAAAATCCTACTGTGTCCTAAAATACGTTTCCTAGGCTGCGAGATGTGGATGCATGTTTTGTCAGGTCGAGAAAAGTTTTGATGAAAACAACTGGACAAGTTTAGCTGACTGTTAAGTTGCTCATCAGCAACATCAGCTTAGCAGCTCCTGTGCTGAACTTAAGAAAGTTATTTTCGATATCTTGACTGAATTATTTATTGTGTCTGAATTATTCTGATATTTCCCTGTCTGCAGTAACATCACGATCACTTTATGCAGGAGTAGCAAACTGTACCATCAATGTGCAATTCAAACGGGGCTTTTCTGCAACTTCACTTCCATTATAACCTGGGGAGTTAATGGCATATTTATATAAGCTTTAGCAATGTTCATTGTTAAAGTACACAGCACTATTTTATTCCAAAGTGGCACAAACAATTCCGTTTTCTAGCTTCCCATAATAAACAGAACTGGATTTTCACTCAATCTCTAAGGATTCTGGACTTAATGACCAAGATATATTTCACCAATTAGATAGTAGTCCTACCTGTAGTGGTTACTGACTGAAGGATGGTCTCTCTGTAGGCCACTTGTAAGGGTCCCAGGTGGGTTTCAATGTTGTATTCTCTCTTAATACGATCGTGTAGAATCTCAATGTGAAGTTCACCCATGCCACAGAGAATTGTCTATGTAAACAATGTATAAAGGAGTGAGGAAGAAAAACAGTAGATTAGGTATATTTATTTATTTATTTATTATGGATGCACTGAATATTTGGCAACCAAAATGATTTGGTCAAAAATTGGCAAAAAATACAAACACTTTCAGCATTTAGCCGAATAAGTGAAAAAGACAGCAATTAATACTGAACAATGACATTTTTTATGACACTGTTGCTTTTTCTAGTTCCCAACCATAAACAGGAACCAGAGTGTAACTTTACTGTGGTAACGTAGGTAAATATGGGACATTTGTATGTCATTCAGAATTGTGCTTTTCCTCACCAAAAAAACAGATTCACCAGCACAGTTACAGTTTGGTAGTGAAATTGAAGACAACAAACTACATTAACAACTTTTACTAAACTACACTTGTTATGATGAAGCCAGAATACAGCCGCTTAGCTTTGTGTTTGTGCTCTAGAGGCTGCAGTGTTAGGGACTGTCTCACAATTACCAGAAGAAATGTGATGTGTTTCAGTGTCTCTAGGCAAGGACACTCACATTAAACACACAAAACATCCATGTGACTTACATCATTTATTTTAGATGTTTTCATCATTTTATTAAATATTAGTAATAATTTAACATACATGCATCTTCATACATATTCATTTATTATTGTCTTTGTTTTATATACAGATATAAAAGAACAATCAATTAAACTCATGTTATTAAACCTAATGATGTCAAACCAGCTTATTAAACTTATTAGACATTCATTCCTGACTACAAGGTTTATGTTGGAAAATAGTTTAGTTACTAATTTTATAATTATTTATAAACTGTGTTCAGTATTTAGCCAAATGTTTCATTTTGTTTGGTTTTGGCAAAAAATCATTTTGGTGCATCCTTAAGATATATACAAATCATATTTTTTTACTAACTGAAAAACAAACATGAGATAGATACCACAAGGGAAAAAAGGGGGGGGGGGGGGGGTCTGATTGC
>BRDA01013055.1:0-21682 GCA_036984385.1 Crenuchus spilurus | reverse complement strand
ATTGACATTTGCCATCTCCACATCATTGCATTCAGTTTTTATTCACAATTTGTTTAGTGTCCCAACTTTTTTGGAATCCGGTTTGTAATTTATATAATACCTTCATTGTGTTGTGCTCTCCTCCTCTCATCACGTGGCGCTCTTGGGCCATCCACCTTCCTAATTTAGCAAAGAAAGACAGGAAAATGTAAAGCAGGTGGTGTTTAGCCATAACACTAAAAAAATCACACATACAAACACAAAAAAACTGTCTATAAAAAGTTTAATAAGTCTTTCTGCACAATATGTAGATCTCAATTCATCTGAGCTAAAATTAAATCTAAATTAATATTCAGTTTTTACACTTAACATACTTTAATTTGAGTAAAAAATCTGCATAGTAATAATAATCACAACACAACCCATCATAAAAATAAATATACAGAATAAAAAACACCAACATCAACCACAGATTACAGTCGAAGGGCCTCTAGCAGCTAGCATCTGACTTGAGGCTAGCACAGTGGCTACAGGAGGAAGGGAGTGGCACTGTCTTTTTGTGGGAAGGAAAGTGAGGGAAGGAGGGGTGTGCAGAAGGTGTTCCTCACCAGTTCGAACTGCCATGCTGAAGCATCTCGTTTTCGCCAAAGTCTCTGGGGACGGTAGGTAAGTGGGACACATTTTTGCTTTTTCTCTTTTTTCTTTCCTCTTTCCTAGCATTCAGTTAAACTAGGCAAAATGTCACAAACATGATGCTATATTTGAATGAATTTCATTGTCATTATTCTAGATGTCACTATAATCCATTTTAAAATTACACACTTACACATTTCTATGCCGTTCTAGGAAATCCAATCACTCTAGTGGTGGGCACAATGGAACAAACTATTTGTGTATTTCAGCAGGGAGATGCAAAGGGTGGACTGAGCCACCCAGCCTGCAAGATGGGGAGTATTTTAAACTTTTGGTTCATACTCACGTGGAATAAGCATGCGTGCGGGGAGCAATAGTCCGAGGCGTGCCAGGTTGTAAAACATCTGGAGGACTCATCATCACGTAAAACTGACCTAGGTGCAGACAAGAAGAAAGGCATATTTAAGAGTCTTGCTAAAACCAGCAATGCCCATCTCACAATAGAGTCACATTTTTCAATCTTGAGATTGATGTTGCTGCTATACTTTCCCCAAGAGCAGCTATTTGCTTAAACAATAATATGCTTAAAACATCTTCTCACTCAAAAAAATTCAACAGAGTCATGTTCCAGCAATTCTTCAAGTCATTTATTGAAAAACAAGACTGTATTGAGGTGATTTGGATGGACCTTTGGATGGAAGAAAAGTAAACAATGTACATCTACTTTCAATCATAATCAGACTGGCAATGATGAGGTTCATGCACTCTAAAAGGGCACAGAAGTAGGCTCAATTATGATTTTCTATCTGCTTTACTGCTGCATACAGGATCTACTTGTGCAGCCTGTGATAGGACCCTTCAGTATACATGCACTGAACCAACCAACATTTCTCAGACAAATGAATACCTTACATGTGGCTAAAAGAGCCATGGCAGCCATGGCATAACGTGTGAGAAGACATTTTTTTTTGGACAATGAGAAAAATAATCATACAAATTATTATGATTATAAAAAAGCTGCTGGTATACCATGGAGACATAAAACTGATGAATTAAATGTAAGAGTAGTTATCCATATCCAAAGTGTCTCCATCTACAGCGATTACAATTCTCTCATTTTTACATTGTGGTGTTCTTGATCTATAACGTATTGATACTTTAGTAACAAAATATAAAAAGGTAATGTAATATTTAAAATATAACAAAAGTCTCTCCAAATTTTAGACAAAATTCTTCTCAAAAGTTTAAGTGCTGGAGTTGATGCATGAACTGACCTCCAGCTGGCGTGAGAGTGGTATCAGTAGCTGCCTGCACTGAAACTGCAGTTGTTGTGCCATCACTGACAGTAGCTGCAGGGAAATAAGCAAAACGCGTCTCTCCACCCACTGTCTCTCCTGCAGGACTGCCTCCATTACTGAAAGGATTCTGGATAACAGCCTAAAAAGAGAAATACAGAGCTCGCTTACACTTGTCATTCCATACATGCATCTCATATAAGATGTAATCAAATTTCATTCAGACTTGGCTGCATAAATAATCTGAGAAAAACAAAAATCTGATTCACATCATTGTTCTTCTGTCTTACATGAAAACCTAAAGAAAAAGGTGATGCTGTGCCAGAAATGGGCTCCTGTTTTGTCTGTGATTAATGTTCACCTAAATGTGGGTCTGGTTGAGAAGAGTACAGACTGGGTATGCAGCTTTAAGTAAGAGATGCATACACCTAGCTCAGCTTCATCTCCAGTGTCTCAGAACACTTTCTAAAGATTGTTTGAATAACAATTTTTCTCTCCAATTTGGCTTTGTTGCATTCACTCTTCTTGAGGACTGGATAGTTATTTAACTAGTGGCAGTATGCAAACAGAGTGGGTAACATGCAATAGTTAAAGAAAACAGTTGACCAAAAATAACCTGAATTCTCAAGTTATTCATTACATTCATATTTGTTTCTATAGTTACTATTTGAAAGCTTTGCCATTGTAACCCTCCAAAACAACAAGAAATCTGTGGCACATAATTATCACAATAGAAGAGAACTGTTCATATAAGAAAATATACAAATTACATATGGTCACATCAGAATAACCACCCTGGGTTTGGAATGTACTCAGCCTGGGACATCACAGATGCCAGTTGACAGGGTTTTGTTACATGTATAAATAAGAACACACACCAGTCAGGTATAAAACAATCATCATGGGCAAACAACACAATTTGACTGATGTCCAAAAGGACATGATAATAGGGTACCAAACAAAGGGCAGTAGCATCTCAGAAACCACTAACATCATGGGATGTTCTAGAGCAGCACCTAGTGAAGGTGAACTGAGAATAAACTACAGGCGGCACAACACAAGCGATACACAGCCAAGAGGGGAACGACAACTCCAGCGAGTAGTACAGAGCAACTGACGAGCCAAAGTGCACCATTTAACCTCTATAATGAACACAGGCGCAACAAGGAAAGTGTCAGGGATCACCAGTGAGCTGTTGGTGTGGGTCTGCAAAGCAAACATATGGTTAAGGAGCTCATAATATTCTGATATGACTGTATAGATGTATGGTGGATCTTATGCTCGAGCATCACTGTGTGGCATGACAGCTGCTCTGCTGCAGACAGGAAATCTCTGCAGAGGCTGGTGAAAGCTGCACAGAAGACCATTGGAGCCAGCCTCCCCACCACCACAGACATCTACACCTCTAGATGCAGGAAAAGGGCCATCTGCATCATGAAGGACCCCACCCACCCAGCACACTCACTTTTTGTCCCGCGCCCTTCTGGCAGGAGGCTGCGGCCCATAAAGTGCAGAACCACTAGATTGAAGAACAGCTTCATTTGTGAGGCTGTTAGACTGTTAAACTCCACTTAGGAAACACACACACTGCACTGACACTTTATTACATGTGGTCACTTTAACTTAACTGTATGCTGCAATATTTATTCTTTAACCACTCATTCATAAACCACTGCTAATCTCCCCACGACGTGCTCAATACTCTGAACATTGTACAGTCCAACTGCTGCTGATATGACATAATACAATGCATAGTGTACAGTCTATATTTACATGTAAAGTCTATTTATCTGTATATCTGTATATACTCACAAATACCTCTTATTTAATCTATATTTATATCAAGCTGCTACACTGAGTAAAACTGGGACCTTGAGAATGCAATTTCGTTCCACCTCATGTACCACATGTGATGTGAATGACAATAAAGCTTCCTTGTATCCTTGTATCTTGTATACACTGTACGTATATTCTGTTATATCAGAATATTATGATGACATACTTAATAGTGGGAATAACCACCCCTGTCAATGGTAATCCCCAACACTTTCCTTGTTGCTCCTGTGTTTATTATAGAGGGTAACAGGTCCACTGAGGTGTGTCAACGGCTTTGTACCGCTTGCTGGAGTCGTTGCTCCCCCGGGGCACCACTGTTATACCGATGGGAGGCACTCAATCTACAAAAGGTTCATGCTCATTACACCCTGGTTCTAGAACAACCTACAAAGTTCCTGTTTTAAAAGAAGCTAAAACCCTTTGCCTAGCGTCTTATTATCATGTCATCAATCAAACTGCCCTCTTTCCTCATGACGATTGTTTGAAAGTAAGTGAGTGAGTGAGTATCTATCTATGTGTGAGCATTATGCCATGGGGGCACAGCTAATATTCACACTATTTCACCCTCTCTTTCCTAATTAAACCAGTTTACACATTTTAATACTTGCCAGCACAAACCTCAATTGCAAGTTGCCCACGTGATTGAATCTCTATGAACCTTAAGCTTCACCTGGGCATGTAATATTAGAAAATGTGATGGGTCAGAAAGAATAATGCTTTGATGGACATAAGACATCTGGCACAGCCAGCATGGACTGTCAAATGAACACACAGAGTAGTCTTACCTGTGCGACAGCTTGCTGGGCACCAGCAAAGGCAGCTGTAGACACCACACTGACTGCAGCTCCTCCATCTCCAGCTGCCTCCAACTGGTCTTCTGTCACCTGCACAACACGATATGTCACCTGCAAACAAACAAATTATTGTGCTATCTTCCACCAAATAAATCTGTTTTTTTTTTATAGTACAGACTAATAAACATTCACACATGTAGAGTATACTACTGCCCACAAAAACCTCAATTCTAAAATCCCCTGGTGAGCAAAACAGACTAAAAAAATCTTCATTGCTTATCCTTTTGGTCTAACATTTATATAAAGTACAATAAACAAATCTAATTAAATACATATTTTTTCCCAAAATAACTACACCCTCTGTCTAGTTACACCTTCTGTCCAATTTATCAGCTCCACTAATCATACAGGTGCACTTTGTAGTTCTATAATTACAGACTGTAGTCCATCTGTTTTTCTGTATACTTTAACCTCCTTTCACCTTCTTAACAACACTCAGCACCACCACAGAGCAGCTATTATTAGGGTGGAGGATCATTCTCAGCACTGATGTGGCACTGATGTGGCAGTGGTGTGTTTTTGTATTGTGTTAGTACAAGTGGATCTGCTATAGCTTTTAAACAGCATCCACTCACTGTCCACTTTATTAGACACATCTCCCTTGTTGCTCCACCTTGTAGATGTAAAGTCAGAGGTATTAGCTCTTTTGCACAGTATGTGAATGCTGCCCACAGGACACCACTGACTGAATATTTTTGGATGGTGGATTATTTTCTGTCCAGCATTGAGGTGTTTAAAAACTCCAGCAGCTCTACTGTGTCTGATCCACTCATACCAGCACAGCACACACTAACACAGCACCATCACATCAGTGTCACTGCACAGCTGAGAATGACCCACCACCCAAATAATACCTGCTACGTGGTGGTTCTGATTACTGATGAACAGGGTGAAAGGAGGTGAACAAAGTGTGCAGAGAAACAGAAACAGGACTAATATTTATAAATGTAGCACTGCAAAGCAGATGCTTTCTACTTGAAACACTCGCAATTAACCTGTGCCTCTGTACGTGGCATCTGATTGTATTTGTAGAGACATTCTAAATAATGTTTTCATTCCCTCTACTGTGATGTTTGGAGATTCTTTGGCCACTCAAACCATCCTCCTCTCTCTGTGTGGGACCAATTTAGGCACATGGCGTCTTCCAGATATTTGTAAGTTTTACACTTATTAATTACTGCCCTTGAATTAGAAATTGAATTTAACTGGAGAAGCTATTTTCTTGTAACCAGCTCCTGATTTATTCAGCTAAACAATCTTTTGAAGTACTGTAACACAACTACTGTATCCACTGCTCACTGAGAGATGAATAAGGGGATCTAGTCTGTCAATGATCTTGCAACACAGAGACAAAAAAAATACATTTATGATAAGATTGAGTTTAACTTCAAATAAAAGTTAGATTATTTTTTTGAATGAAAGATCAAATGGATAGTAATACAAATACACTACTCACACAGGGACATTTTTCTTTCAGGTGAAACTTCAGGATGAACTTAACATGTGCTCTAACCTTTACATGTGAACTTAATGTGACCTACTCTCAACTTTTGAATGCTCATGTCCAACTGTTCAGTGTTTCAGTACTTTTTGTTGCTCTGTAATGAGAAGCTTAACTGCAAAATTCACAACAGCTGTTTGATCCATGAATCCACCAATAAATGTGCTGCTTCACTTAGAATTAATATTTAAACTCCTCCTCCTCACGCTGTTCACGTTCTGACATCATCACACTGAGACCACACCTAACACCTGACCAGCAGTACCTCACCACTGTGAGGCTTCAGACAGGAAGTTCTCAGACAGAAGTGAGCACTGAGCTTAGAGTGTCACAGAGAGTCATCAGCAGGTTGTAACAGAGAGACTGGAAGAGTCACAAAAAGGCACAGAAGTGGACGTCCTTCAGTCACATCCCACACTGATGCCTGCTTCATTGTGAACAGTGCCCTGCAGAACCAGATGATGATGCCACACAACTCCAGACACATTTAAGGGAGGTGAGAGGCACCAAGTGTCACGTCAGACCATTCAAAACCGTTTACATCAGCGTGATCTGTGTGCTAGATGACCTCCAAGGGTACCTGACCACACCATCAGACACAGGCGTCATCGTCTTACATGGGTCAGGGAGCATTTACGCTGGACGAGGGGTTAACTACAGTGGGCCTCAGTGCTGTTCACTGATGAAAGTCGATTCACGCTGAGCAGAAATGATGCCAACGATGTTGGAGACACAAAGGAGACGCTGTGCATCATCCACTGTTGTCACCAGACGAGCGTTTGGTGTTGGTGTGTCTAGTCAATACACAACTGCTCTACACTGTGTGAATGGTACAGTGACAAGCCCAAACTACTCTAATAACATCATTAATTCAGTCATTGTGCCTCTGCATGAACAACACAGGCCTCATTTCATCTTCATGGATAACGATGCTCCAGCTCATCGAGGTGAATCATTAGCGAACGGCTGCTTGAGACTGGGGTACCTCAAATAGAGTGACCTGCACTTTCTCCAGACCTGAATCACGTAGAAAACCTATGAGATCATCCGAGTCACCGTGTAGAGGTGCAAACTGTAACTGATGCTTAAGGGCACATGACACGTTATTGAGATGTTGACATTGTTTGTTGGGGTTTACACACCACTGTTACTATCACTTTCATGATATAATATCACTGTAGTGTGAACTTTTTACATTTTCCATAAAATTCACCTAAAAGCCAAATATCCCTAACTTTCTGTGAGTAGTGTATCTTGCTCATGTTTACTAGGGACACTTAATTTTGTGGGCACTGTGTATGTTTATAATAATACATTTCATTGTACTTCTGTAAATGTATTGCATACACATATGCAGTGTAATTATGCAGCAACTTGTCAATAATAGCACATTATTCAAAATACATGTATGTGCAAACAGAAATGACCTCTGGTCTAGTTACAGGCTCTATGACAGTAAATGTAACAAGGATAAAAAAATGCAATTAGTGGTACATCATTTCAAATGAACATCTTCCTTGCAATCAATTTCTGAAAGTGAGTTAAGGACCTTTTTTATCCAATTACATGAAAACCAGCAACTGGAGTTGAAGAGCTCCCCAGAAGGACATCAACATTTTTATAAAGGTTTCCAGAAGCCATGACTGGGGGAACCATTCATGACCTCTGTAAATCTGGCCTCTCCCCTTAAGTGTAAAAGGCTGTGCTGACCTGGCCGCCACTGTTTTCTGTGCGAAACTGGTACTGGACATTGTGGTCAGCAGCAAATACTGCAGCTTGCTGTGCACTTGCTATGGTAACTGCTGTCGGCTCCTCTGCCCCCACTCCCTCTGCTGAAGGAAAAGCGCGCGCACACACACACACACACACACACACACACACACACACAGTGTTACATCTATAACAATGTATTAAGATAGTTATGCATATACACTATATGCCCAAAGGTACTGGGACACATACTCATTCATTGTTTCTTGTGATATATCGAAAGTATATCATTAAAGAATATCCTGCTTTTGTTAAGAGTCTAGTGTCCAGAAAAGGCTTTTTTTTTACTACATTTTGTTAATTGCTGTGAGTGTCTGAATGCATTCAATGACAAGAGCATTAGTGAAGTCAGGATGCTGAATGATCACCACCCCACCTCATCCTAAAAGTATTGAACAGAGCACCATCATTCCAGAGAACACAGCTCCCCTGCTCCACAGCTCATCGCTGGGGGGGTCTTTATAACCCACTAGTACACGCCTGGCATTAGACATGGTATGGTGCCAGTGCCAACAGGTTCATGTTTATCTGCTTTATTTGAGAGTCCTATTGGGAGTACTTCTCTACAGTGACTGGACAAGTTGTGTATGCATTTGCACATCTGCATCAGCAATGGGTATAACTTTAATGTCAATGAATGAAGGGTTTCCACAAACATTTGGGCACACTGTGTTTAATGCATAGAAAAGAAGGACAATTCAATATCAACACTGATTTCTTAGCTTCCTCTAAGCATGCGTATGTCATTCCCAGTGCCTCTGAACAAACAATAGGACAAATTTTCCACAGAACCAATAACTCCCTTACCATGCACGAGCACATTTTTCACACGTTAATGTATGTGCACATTAACTATCCCAGTACCACTCTTTCCACACAACTATTACTGTTTTCTGCATACGGTATATGTGTAAATATGCAAAGCATCTGTAATGAAACAGGTTTATTCTGCATATACAAGTAGTAGCCATTCAGTAAAGTACTACTGTCTTTATTAGGTCAGTGTTACAAGTCTTGTGCATGCATCAGAAATGTTTAACACTCGTTTCTATTACTTTAATAATGCCCACATGTACATTATGCTGCCCTATGTCTGTAACAAAACTAAGAAGACTTAAATTAAATCTTACCTTCCTGCAGCTGAACAACCTCCTCAGTTTCCTGTTTCTCGTGACTGAAACAGAAGAACCAGTAGAAATATTACACCAATGTTAGCAAAAAAAATCTGTCACTGGAGCTGAGCAATATGGCAACATACTTCTTCATATAATCACATTATCATAAGAATGTCATACAGCATTAGTATATGTTGTTATCCTATTAAAAGACAAACAGAGGTGGTCTTAATGTAAAGATGTGTAAAAACGTCAGTATTTTCATCACAAATGTGTCTCTACATCGTGTACAGTGCTAGCAGATTAGTGCATCTGTTACAGTTAATATTTAATAATACAGTATGATGGTGAAAACCTGCTGTAGGTCAGTTATTTCTCTCAGACACAAACTCTGCAGCTACCCGAACAAGTACGCGGGAAACTCAATGCCACAATAACATTACTGCTACTTTCACAAAAAGTAACTTTAATAAACAACCGAGAGTCTCAGCTAACTCACATTACTAAGTTAGCTTAGCCTCCGTCTAACATTGCTACTGAACTTAAAATCTACATGTAACACTGCAATTAATAAAACCCCACATTAGACTGTATCTCTGAAGTGTTTCACTGCGTTGAGAAGTGAAGGCTGTTGGAGAACAATAAGAAACATGTCTGTAATCTGTAGATAAGTGACAGTAATGAGTGTTCGTGTTCAGCGGGAAGAACCGCTAAAATCAACATAACTCAACTCATCCAAGCAGTTCTTCAACTACAGCCTCTGATACAACTACTACAACTGTTACTCATCTTAAACTAAAACGTCCGACAAACTTGCCCACATCTGACAGAATCAAACTTCCAATCTGAATTCAGCTTAAAGAAGCTGGCCGCTAAAGAAGATGGTGTCCAGGCCTGGGAGCCATTAACGACAAAGAAAGCAGCTCTCACCTCGTCGGCGCGTCCAGGCTCTGTTCGAGCATATCCATGAAGGTAAGCGATTTAAAAACGTGATATTCAGCGACACTGAAATACGGAGATGGAAGTGCTGATCACGGGGACAAACACGCGGGTCATGTGAGAAAGACAGTCCAGGACACGTGAGGCGCAGGCTGGGCGAGGAGTTAAAATGGAGCCCGCTGAACAGACGGAGGTCGCTCCTCTCCTCCGCGCTCTGCTTTGTCTGCAGTGAGGCGCTTCTGCCGAAGTACTCCTCCCGCCGAGATCTGCGATTCAAACACACGGTTCTCAACGGTTTTAATGGGTAGTTAATATTATGTAATGTGCGTATGTCGACTGTTAACGTCTTTTATAAGCTGTTAAGTCGATCGTGCTCTTGTTATTTGGTTTATTTCGTCGTGTTCTTGAGAGTACTTTTGTTCGACGGTATCCATCCGCAAGCCTGAAAACAACCGCCGCGGATGCCGCTTATAAGATATGGAGTGGAGCAGCTTTATGGTTTTCTTACGTTTACAGTCAACTGTTATAATTCACAGCAGGTTGTATTAAAACATCCTGAAATAGAGACATGTGGACGTGTTTTTATTATTCACTTGTTTGTTTCGCTGATTTAGTTTTTCTGACACGGATCGGATGAAGCAGAAAAAGTGGTAAAATTGTACTTGTTTACTTTATTAAAGTACAAGAGTGAGCTTGACATCTCTAATGTGAAATCGGACGAAAAAAATGGGAGCTCGACGAGGCTGAAGGAATTACAAATAATGATGAGCTCGTTCTTTCCTCAGGTGACCTCCAAGATCCAATCCGGGTTTTCAATCAAACCACATGACCCGGATGTTACTGCTCTGTTTACACGCAGCTCTTTACGTGAGGCAGATTTTTGCTGCTATTCAGTTCTCTTTATTCTCACAGTAATATGATTTATACACCCGTGTATAGTCCTCATTACAATGTGCACTGTAATATGCAATACGTGTATTATAGATAGAAGAGGCTTATGGTGCTAATCTTAAGTAAATCCTTAAATGACATTGGGGCAAACGATAAATACTGAAAGCTAATTTTCGCCATGTCGAGTAGTTAAATCGACGTTTAAACAGCGTGTAGTTCACTCAGACTGTGTCAGACATAAGGTAATGTGTATGAGCCAGTCACGACTTCACCTCTGATTAAAAAAAGTAGTGCCAGTCTGGAGTCCTGTACAGTTCAACCCCAAGCGAACACGACTTAAATGCAAGCTTGTATGTTAAAAGAAGAAATCATGTTAAATAGCGACTTGTGAATGACGTGGCGTTGACCAAAATGTACAGTAAAACGGACTAAAAATGATACATGACTGTAGACTATTTTAAAAGGGCAGACTGGGTCACGAGTATAATTACATTAAAACATCATGTATTTAAGAAAAAAATCTGCCAAAAACACAAATTTTATACAAGCAGCTGATGAAAATGGGAGACGGTTCATAGAATTGTCTATCAATGAAAATCTTGCTTTTTTCCTGATCCAAGAGTTTGGTGTATATACAAATGTACATTTTCAATGCATACCACTCAAACCAGTCCATACAGGTTGTAGAATGTAACAAAACTTGGAAAAATGTTTTAAATTAGTTTGTCACAGAAATCAATATATACTCATAACCTGTCTAGAGGAGTTTAGCTTCACACTGAAATGTTAATGTACTGCATTTTTAAAATGTATAAAATGGTCATATACACATGAATTAACAGGAATCTGATCAGTTTCCAACCAGCTGTACTGCTGTCAGAAGTTGGCTACACTGGCTAGTCTGTGAGACTGTGATTAAGCTATTTTATGATCAAAGTAAGTTTAAAAAGTCTGGACACACCTCCTCATTCAATATGTTTTTTCTATGTTGTAAATTAATACTGAAGTCATTCAGACTATGAAGGAACACATAAGGAATCATGTAGTAAACTTAAGTGTTAAGCCAAAATGTTTTAAATTTTAGGTTCTTCAAAGTAGACACACAACTGAGGTCTCAAAAACATTAAGAGGCGAGAAATGCAAGTCATGAACTCTTGACAAGACACAGCTGTTAACTGAAAGCCATTCCAGGTGACTACCTCATAAAGCTGACTGAGAAAATGCCAAGAAAGCTGCATTTAAGCAAGAGGTGCCTACTGTGAAGAATGTCAAATATAAACATATTCTGGTTTGTTCAACACTTGTTTACTAAATAATTACAGATGTATTTATTCATAGTTTAGATGAATTTAGTATTAATCTACAATACAGAACATTTTTAAATCATGAAAAATCACTGAATGTCCAGAAGCTGTGACCAAACTTTTGGTAATAGACATACACATTTCAATGTTATTTTGATTGTAAAATATTACTTCTAATGGACAAGTCTCAGATAGCTTGAAGCAAAACATGAGCATGTTCATTGCAATGGACACAAAGTCTGAAGAGGTTTCTCTTCTCTATTTTCTTCTCTACAAGAATCTGAAATATGATACCCATAGTGTACTCATTACTTTTTCTGATGGCATACATGTGTTCTACCAAACAAGCATTTATTAGTTTTGCCAGTGTCATAGCAATTTCCTGATGAACACAAAATCCAAATTAAGCAGACTTACATTTATGCATCTTAAAATCAATATAATTTATTATACACAATCATGACCAGGGAATAGGTGGTGAAGGATTGTGTTGTCACTCTAGTGGATATCAAACAAAAACTAAACTCATCTTCATTGGGTATTATGAGTAATATCAGTTGATACTCTTGAGAAATGTAACATTTGATCAATATGTTAATGCTTTGAAATGTATGAAAATCGGATATAAAAGTGATAATAAAGATATATAGAAAGAAACAAAAAAACTGTAGTGTTAATGCTATTGCTTTTCATGTTATAGATGCTGATATACGAGAGAATGACTGTCAGAAATTACCAAAAGAGACTAGAACGCTAAAACTTGAGAATTAAATGTAATTTGGCCTGCCAAAGCCAGCTAATAACTGAAAAGGTAAAATGGTAATTTAATGTTGATGGTTGTTTTTCAGTTAATTGAGTTTGTCGTGCAAAAAACAGGTTGAAGGTTAGGAAAGGTTTTGATAGATAACATATACAATGTTATGAAGTATTATAGTGGTAAAAAAGTGCAAAAACTAAAGTTAGATATAGTATATAAAGTGGAGAGCAATAGCCATGAGGAGGTGTCAATGCTTTTGACTAAATGAGCTATAACGTATATAATTTGATATCTTTGATAAAAGTGCCAGTATTATTGACGAATTTGGATAATGTTATAATGTAAAAGCTATGACAGGAGTGCCAATACTTTTGATTAAAATGAGATATATAATATATAAGGAGGTAATAGAGTGTAATAGTTTTTAAAGGCAAGACAAGCTAAATGTATTTATATTGCATATTTCATACTCCATGTTCATTCAAAGTGCTTAACAGATGAAGGAATACAAACATAAATCAGAATTACAAGAGAAAAAATAAACAATACAAGTACAGATCACATAAATCACCATAACATTTAAACAAAAGAACACCAAACACAAAACAATACATTAAACATGATTAAAATAATATAAAAAGTAAAAATACAACAAAATATTGTTTTAAACTGAGCTGAAATTCAGCTTAAATACAAATGTCTTCACCCAGCATTTAGTGTTTAGAAACGGGCTCTTCTGATAGGATTAGCCGACTGGCCTCTAATGTGATCCTCAATGACGAGGGTGTCTGCTGTCTTTTGTCTCTTAGCTCTCCACATTTCTAGTCCATTTGACACAAAGACACTACAGAGTTCTGGGACTACAAACCAAACCCTGGATACAGAGGCAAAGTGAATGTCTGATGTGTTGTATGCAGTAGAATGAGGCCACCAGATGATACACTGTAGAACGACAGAGTGCTACTTTGCCAATCAAGATATTGCCTGGTATGGATATCCTGCTTTTATTGTGCCAATAAGTATATTCACTGTTGGTCCACTCCATCTCACATGATTTATCATTCAAGCCAAACACTGTACTCCATCCTTTATTCTCAAGAGTTCTTGTTTTATATGCCATGCCAATATAGGTTCCACTGCCATGCCAACCGATTTACCAATAAAAGCATTCCCCAACCAGGCCTCTTTTGCACAGAATCTGAGAAACGTGATAACATCACTCAGAATAGGATTTTCTTTCTTCTCTTCAACCCACGATGCTTGTTAATTCCCCTCTTAAAGCTGCAGATGTTCATTTGCTGTGTCTGAATAAAAAGTAAGCTGACAAGTATCTGAAAACATCTGAAAAGAAGAAAATCTATGAAAACTGAGTTAGAAGACATATTACACTAGTACAGCAAAGTATATGCTACTTTAAAATGACTAATTAGTATATATTTGGTCAAGCTGAAGCAAGCAGGCTGGTGATATGGTTTCAGATATAGATTAATTGTCTGAAACACAAAATCACTACTTTTGTAACCACAGACACTAAATTACTATAAAGAATATTCCTTACTATGTAAATGATAATATTGATGGCAGTAACCACTGTAGTTAACTTTAGTTTTGATATCATAATCTAAGCTTGTTTCGATGAAGACTAAATTCATTCTACATAACAAATGTTGCATTTGGCTATATAATGAGAAATAAATGTATCTACACAGTATGATACTGAAAAAGAAAGATGATCAATTATACAGCAATGTAACTGAAGCAGTAAATGAAATATGTAATGTGGTTTTAGAAGAATTTTTCACCCTAAAATCTTTACACACTTTTCAGATTTAGTCAGCCAGCCATGTTTGGAGTCCAAATGTTGATTGTTTAGTTTACAACTGGAGATGAAAGTTGCTAACAAACAGAATTCAATAGTTTGCTAAATTAGCCCAGTTGTTTCTCTCAAAATACATAATCAAAACCATCACCACAACCATAACTACCACAAAATTCACTCAAACGACATCTTAATTAAGGTCTCACCGACTAATCTGTGTGATTTAAAACAGAGTATGTTACGGTGAACTATACAAACAAAATATATAATGTCACCATTACAAATAGCTATATCACACAATAGGGCAATGAAAACAGACTATTCTTCAATGGTTATCATCTCTAAAACTGATAATATACCACCTCTTCCTCTGATGTTGTCCAACATGATGGATGTAGCTTCAGCTCATGAGTTTTTGTTATATTTTAAAGGAAGCCATAAACATACTGACAATTAAAAAGACCTTAATTAAATTCTGGATTTGAATGTGGGTTGAAAGATGTTTTGCAAAGTATACTGATGGAAATGTCTGGGATATTTAGGTGTGTACTGCATTCTGCTTAGAAACACTGACATTGCACCTATTGTTATTAAACAAATAGCAAAAACTGGACCCCAAAATGGTTGCTCAACTACATCTACAGTAAGTGGAGGTTTGTGTCAGTATGTTAATAATAATAATTCATTGTCCAAATGGCAACGAGGATAGCAATGTGATGTTTACTTCAGTGACATTTTTTAATGTAAAAAAAGTTTTGTTTATTAATTTATATAAAATCCCTGTATACACAGACTTACATTTCCTCAGTCTGGACTTGATCCATGATTGCCCACTATGGTCCAGTCTACGAGAAAACAGAAGCTCTGCAGTGAATAGTTCTAAAAATCTTTGGTTGTTTTGAGAGATTTGAGAATGTTGCATATTAACCCAATACTAACTAATGGAAAAGCATCATGTCTTTGTCTTCAGGATGGCTTTAGCTCAGGTGAAGACTTTGCAGATGAGAAGGGTTCAAGCACAAAGCCTCACTGAGGGGTTTAAAACCATCCCCTGTGATCTGACAACCTGACAAGCTGAGATAATCAGAGAACAGTACACAGTATTATAACTTGTTGTAAACATGTTCCACACGTTACAAACAATAGGATCAACTGTGTAAGGACTCATTTATATTCACTTTGAATTCAGCAAGCTAATGAGAGCTTTATGGAAGCCATACGATCAAAAGACAATACAAACCTGAGTGCCTGGAGTTTACAGTTTTGACTTGATAGTCCATTTGACAACAGCTTTACACCAGAATCCTTCAAGTTATTGTCTCTCAGATCCAAGTCTGTTACCTTTGTGTTGGATGAAACAAACACTTGGGCAAAGTACTTGCAGGCCTTCTTTATAAAACTGCACTCTCTGAGCCTAGGAGTACATGACAAACCCTGGTTCACAGCCAAACTAAAGCAGCTTTATCAGGCTAAGACAGATGCATACATAAGTGCAGACAAGGCTCTGTATAAGAAGGCCAGAAACCCACTAACCAAAAAGATCAGAGTGGCAAAAAAAAAAAATCAAAAAAGCAGTTTTCAGCCAATGACCCAGCCAATGACCAGTTTGAAAAGGCCTCCAAAACATTACTGCAACTTAAGGTCTTCAAACCTCTCAGATCAATAGCAGCAGCCCCCATCACACCTCTGACAACCTCCCTACCGTCTACCTCTCCCCCTGTCACCCAAACTACAATTAAGATATGTGAAGTCTCATCTCTTTGTTGGACATTTAAGCGAAAACTATTATATAATTATAACTCTTATTGTAATGCTCATATTATGTATAATTGTGCATCTTTCCAGGAATTAGTAATGATTTTGTTCTAACAGTGTCTGAACTGAAGAGTAGTTTGGACTCTAACCTGTCTGTACTAGCTGAGATAATTCTCTTAATGAAAATAAAGCACTGTTGTACATTACTTTGGATAAGAATGTCTGCCAAATGCTGTAAATGTGTAAAAAATGTAATGTAAATGAAGCTGCTGTGAGCTGGCTCTTCAGGAGAAAAAAGAGAGCAGGAAAGCACCAGGCCCAGACTGTGTTGACCAACGGATTCTAATCTTCACAAAAGTTTTTAACAGATCCCTGGATCTGTTCAAGTTCAAGAGGTTATAATGGTCATTTCAGCTGTATGCAGTACAGTACATAATGAAACAAAACAACGTTCTTCCAGGACCAGGTGCAACACAGAACACAAGGCATTTAACTATAGTACAATACTATAGTACAAGTTCTCTGACTAGACTAAGATGTGTTACAGGACAGGACAAATGTAATGATGGTCAGTACATGGGGAGTGATTGACTCGTGATTGTGTAATTGTGCATTGTGCAAATAATGCAATGAAGGGGGGCATCTGTGGTCAGGAAATCCATTGAACAGTTGGTGTTTTACACCATTGACCACACCTCTAAGGCCCCATGTTAAATTCATAAAGTTTGGAAATGACAGTCATTGGACTCATCCAGGATGGTGATGAGTGTTATGTGCACAAGGAGCAAGTTGCTCTACCAACCAATCACCTCCTTTGTTCCTTCCTCGTTTGCTCCAGCCAATCACCATCTGCATTTCATTTGGTGATGGGCGTGGTCTGGACTTCATAAGGGGCTGATTCAAGCACACCTTAGCAGCATACCTTCTGAGCATTAGAGTGGTGGTGCCACTGAGGCAAGATGGAAGATTTGTATTCAGAGACAATGGGTTGGGTTTTGTCTGTATTTGTATGTGTGACTGACATTGACGTTAGTTAGTTTGCACTTTAAGGAGTTAGACTCACTTAAGAGGTTTAAGTGTGCTTTTCTCATCCATTTACTTAAGCACTCTGTGTTTTAGCTAATGGTGCAAATGGAGTTATACTACTGAGTAGAGGTGGACAGGCATTAGTTGGGCCCACTGACTTTACACTCACGTAGGTAACCTGATGTCTAGTTTTCATTACGGTTTATTGGCAGTTGTTGGCCTGGTTGTGTACTTTGTGATGGGGAAGACTGGTGAAGCAGGTATGAGTTTATTTCTTTCTTTCCTTTGGCACTGTCCATTCTCCTCTTCAACTCTTAATAGTCTCATTATTTTTATACAGCCAAATGTCTCTCTCTCCCACTTAAGGTGTCTATCTACATTTAATAAACCTTGCTCTTTGTTACACCTTAGCTTGATTGTCCGTCTCGTTCTCCTACCTCATCACACTGGTTCACACACTTCATCTGGGAATTTAAAACTTTGTTACTCCACCTTACCTCTAGACTGGGCAGACCTGTAACAATGAGTCTGTACACCAGCCGAAGAATGGCTGGTGCTCTAACAACTTTTGAATTGAATTTGCCCAAGACTGTGTAGATAACAGCAGAATTTAGAAGACTCCCCTTCAGCACTGCTGCCCCTTACAATCTTCAACAGCCATGTGTAAACTGTGGAGACCTTCAGAATTCTGGGAACTACAATTTCCAACACCAACTCCATCCTCAAAAAGCCAAATTGACGTGCTTTCTGTAGCAAATGAGAGAGCTGGATCTGCCCCAGGAGCTGTTGAGCCAATTTTACACAGCAGTTATAGAATCTATTCTATCCATCAGTCTAATTCAGAGGAGACACAGAACATGAGAGGAGCAGACTGCCGCAAACAGTACCAGTTGAAAAAATCATTGGTGCTCTCCTGCCCTCCATCCAGGACTTGTACTATTCAAGGACTAGAAAACGGGCAGAGAAAATCATTATTGACCCCTTACAGCCTTTTTCAACTTCGCTCCTCTTGCAGGTGCTACAGAGCTCTACATACTAGGACTTCACAACCTAAGAACAGTTTTTACTCTCAGGCCATCACCCTCATAATATCATCTGATAGGCCATAGACACTCCTGGTTTTCCCCTGAAACTTATTGTGCTTATCTTAACTGTATAATTAAATCTAAAGTTGCATACTGCTTTTTTCACTACCATGTAAATTACATCACTTATTCTTAACTTAATCTGTGTAAACAGATTGTGTATTTTGTGTTGTGTTGCCCTTATGGCAGTTAGTTAATTTTCTAATTTGGATGTTCTATTTTTCTTTGACTTTCAGTAAAAAAAAAATTGTGCAATAATATTTGTGGTGATTTATGATGTCACTTCACTTTAATGTTACTTTCTTCCTGTTTCATGGGCTCTATGGCAGGCAAGGCAGACATGTACCACATGTTCTGAAGTTAATCCACTTTCAGCCTACTTGAAACATCTTGGAGGCAATGCCATAAGTTATTTAATCATTATTTATGCAAAAATAATTATTTGGTTAGAAATTAAAATGTTGTTCACATTTGTCTGCAAGCTAATAGCATATTGGCAACCAGGGTTCAATTACTAAATTAAATTAGGGTTCAATTACCAAAGCGATAGTAAATGGACAATCTTACTATGACTGTCTTTGTTGGATATGGTTTAGCTTTGTGTTTTTTTACACATTTACTACACCCTCAATGAGAACTCTAGTGTGTTCTGTAATGTATATTTTATATTACTTGTCTGTCCAAGTTTGTGTATACTATGTATTTATTCTTAATATATTGTTTGTTTGTTTTTGATTACAGTGGAACCCCGGTTATTGTTTGCCTAGATTATTGTACAATTTTGTTATTGTGGACTTTTTGGGGGAAATTTTGTTCCAGTTATCATTCACTCATCTGGTTTTCGGCGGCATACATATGTGCAGACTCGCCGCTAATTTTGTAAAACCAAAGCATCTACCCACATGTCCGTCAATCATCCATGCATTTGTCATTCGTTCTGGATTTGTTTCTCATTGTTTCTTTTTGATAAAACAAATTAAAACACCTTGGAGTTAAGCGACAGCACATAGCGCAACTGCCTGAAAACAGGTGTACAAAACTGGACCACACCAGCACTCTCTAAAACGGAGCGTAAACCTCTAAGAGTGATGTTAAATGTTCATTTATTCATTTCATTAGTTTTGTATTTCTTATTGTGTTCTTTATGTAACACTACAGTATTAACAAAAATACATTTTATTTTGAATATTTTGGAGTGTCTGGAGCAGATTAATTGAATGACATTATTTCTTATGGGAAATATTGCTTCAGTTATCGTTCATTTTGGTTATCAGGCACTTTAGAATAGATTAATAATGAAAAATGAGGTTCCATTGTATATGTAGATTACATGAACTTTAGTAATATATAAAAATTATAATAACAGAGAGACACCAACGACCATAAACAAATTCATTGTGTGTATCAACATACTTGTCAAATTAATCAGATTCTGATTTGTATTCTAATGATCAATTGGATAACCTTCAATAATCCCTTTTTTTTACTTCTGTACAGTAATCTAGGGCTGAGTGTAATGCTAGTGACTAAATTCATGCAGAGCCTTTTTTTACATTGATTTTGTTTATTTTGGGTGAATGAAGATGGTTATAATTATTATTATTGATAATGATGGCTATTATATGCTCATTTTTCATAAAGCTTCCCCTTTAACATTTTATTAGGTAGCTAAAAACAAATATCAAGCTTTGTTTACAGATGTTTACATATTCAACCAGCCTACATTTTCTAGCTACATTAAGGTAGCCAAGTTTGTTAGCTTGGTGCCAAAGTACAAAACCTTTACAGTATATGTATAAAACTTAACAGAAATGCTGAGTTTCTCCAAATTATTCTGTTAATAGCTAACAATTACTGTAGGACGTGCATGATTGTGCACACAATAAGAAGCAGTCAATTATGCCTTTCACTTCCTCAAACAAATAATGATAGTCACCAACTCAGTGGTTATGGAATAATACAGATTGTTTTGCAGATCTGAAACAGTATTTTATTATTTTTTTACATTAACCTGTGGCTGATCCCACATCTAGCAAGATAATTAAGGAAAGAAACAGAAGGGACACATACACAAAATATTAATATTACTGGAAAGCACTGGATTGTTGAAATCAGTAGTTTCACTTACCTCAGCTTCTCCAACCAACAATGTAGACTTGTAAATCCAGCAATGAGCTTATTAATTCCATTATCTCCAAAGGCATTGTAGCTAAGATCAAGCTCCCGAACTGGTGAATTTGCTGTCTTCAGTGTAGAAGTCACTGTTTCACAAGCTTCAGGTGTAATTTTACAACCTGAAATGCTGTTAAAACAAATAAAAAAGATAATCTGATAAACTACTGATCAGTATGAAATAAATATGACGTAGAAAAAACACTGGATTTTCCACATCATATTTACAAAATCTTTTACTTATCTCAGATGTAGATAGTCAGCCAAGACACATTTGGTTATATGCTTATTTTGAAGCTTATTTTAAAGTTTGAAGCTATTTCAGACAACAAGCTGGTCATAATATGTGTCATAATTAAAACTGATTTTAGATCAACAGCTTCTGTCTTTTGTTGTTTGTCTGTGATGGAAAATACAGCATTCAGCTACAGAGTTTTTTGTAATTTGAGAAATGTTTTGGTGATTTGTTGGAAACAACTATACTACTTAGGTGCCTATTGGGTTCTAGTGTTTGTTAGCAGTTCTAAACTAAAGAAGCAACATTTGGATTCCAAACATGTTGACAACATCTGGAAGAACAATTGTGTACCGTATTTTCCGGACTATAAGTCGCTCCTGAGTATAAGTCGCACCAGCCATAAAATGCATAATAAAGAAGAAAAAAACATATATAAGTCGCACCGGAGTATAACTCGCATTTTTGGATGAAATTTATTTAATAAAGTCTAACACCAAGCATTTGGAAAAGTAATTTAAAATAAAAATAGAATAAAGGCACCAACAGGCTGAATAATTGAACACTGACACAACTGAGAAGGTGCCTGGTATGTTAACATTATTGTTATATTATTATTATTACTATTATTATTATTATTATTTAACTATTACAATAACAGACATTGTCTATATTTTGTTTTGGTTCTACAAAACATTGATCCTTTTTACAGTCGC
>BRDA01013054.1:6107-27826 GCA_036984385.1 Crenuchus spilurus | reverse complement strand
GAAACTAGTTTTTGCCAAATGCAGTGTAAGGGAGGGGTTTACAGCTGTACTCATGTGCAGTTTAACCAGCAAACAAAAGCATCACTGCCAGGAACTCACCTAATGAACTGAAATTCATCTAGTCTATAACTTTTGATCAAAGAATAAGGTGAGTTGTGACATTTATTTGTAAAATACATTGATGTAATAGCATAACAATCTTAGTACAGTTATAAGGACAGCTGACTGTTTGAGTGAACAAATGAGTAGATATGTTTCTGCTCCAGGAAATAGGCAAGAAAAATACAAGCTAAGCTAAGGAAGTTGACACTTTTTATGTCTACTAGCAAAATCTCATTTTTGAGAAATGTTTTTTTATTATAACATAGTAAACATAATAAAACAAGAATTAGCACTGATATCCTAAAGGTGCACTGAATGTACTAAATGCTGATCATTCATACAAAAAAATTGAGAAATGTAAAATGCCCATGGAACATTGGGTTAATAACTATTGGTCAGTTGAACTGGATATTTTGGATATTTATGCAGAAACATTTTCTAAAGGGTTCACAAACTTTCAAGCACTACTGTAAATGATTGAATAAATAAATTACAGTTTGTTGTTGCTTATTATTAGTATTAACTAATAGATGGTGCTTGTAGAACTGTTCCTGAAAGCAACATGTGTTGAATATCAGAATGATGATCTATGACTGAACCACAGACATGTTGATATTCAGTACAACAGCACAAACTCATTCCTAAACATCTGGTTTTGTTGTTTACTCTTCATTTACAGTGCAGTTTATTTTGTTTGTGGCTTTACAGGATGTCTTTATCAGTGACAAGCACAGAGGGGTTGACTGTGATCACTGTTACCTCCAACCCCAAAAGCAAGTGCCCAGTGATTTGCCAGCTTCTGAGCACCTTGTGCTGCACCCCAGTCTGCTTTGTGTCTGAGAATGTGAAGCAGCAGATGGGCAGAGTCCTCACAGTTCTGGGGGTAGGACTTTATATAACCTGTACATCAGTGCTCAGACTACTGGATTCAGCTTCATACAATCCATCATGTGCTGACAATTTACCATAAAATATCAGAATAAAGAAGGTTCTTTAGTTCTTGCATTGAAGCTACAAAACTAATGTGGTGAAAAAGTAAAGACGTGAAATTTTCATGTACGATACAATAACCAATAATTAACCATTGACTGTGGCTGATATTGATATCATACAATAATTATTTTAATGCAAACAATGTAGCTTAGGCCCTGATCAATTTTGTCCCCAATACACGGCATCAACCAGCCCTTGAATTCAGGCTTTTATTCCACTCCTTTCTGTATTTCTGTATGCACAGTTTAGACTCTAACAGGAGCTGGTGAGCTAGCTAGAGAGGCACACACAGTGGACAAGATGAATAACTGACTGAGGCTGTGAGTCAAATACAGTGATGTATTTTAGTGTGACAGTGAAGAAATACATTTACATTTACATCCCGCTCTGTAAGCCTCTCCTCTTCTCTGACTACAGTGAGGAGGCTGTGTGAGGCTGCTGTGAGACTAAGGCTTTGGGATGGGGAGAGGCTCAAAGCGCACCCGCTGCTTGCTTGGGACAGTAACTTTTGTCCATTCAGGTGAAGTCCGCAAAAGTCTCCAAAAACACCAGGAAAAATTGCTAGTCGCTAAAAAAGTCACTAGAGTCTGACAACTGTGGTGGAATTTTGGATTAACAGACTGAATCCTTGAAGGTTGAGTAGTAAAAGAGTGTTTATTGAATAATGTCTACATAGTATAAAGCAGAAGCAGAATACTAGCTACCTATCTCCTGTCTTAACTAAGCCAGCAGTGCCCAGTGTGCAGTGTGCCCAAAAAGAGAGTGCCCTCTCTTTTTGTAAATCAGCAGAAGTTATGTGTGTGTGTGTGTGTGTGTGGTATTGTGTGTGTGTGATATTACTATGTGTGTGTGTGTGATATTACTATGTGTGTGTGTGTGTGATATTATGTGTGTGTGATCCAGCTCTAGCTGGTACCATGCAAAACTCCCCTCAGAGAGAAAAACTCCCTCCGCATATTTGTGTTATCAGCCCAGGTGCAAAATCTCTGTTCACTCACAAAAGCCTGCTGTATTGTGCCTATGAGAACCAAACCTTAAAGTAAAAACAGGGGATTTATGAATCATACACCATTACATATTCCATTACACATCTCACTAAATTTTATTGACAAAATCGCTAAGTTGGCAACAGTGGTCTACAAGTCACACATGTTATAATGATATAAAAATAGATGTACTGACCTGTGTAATTTTATTTTTTCCTATAGACTCTACAGATTCTGGTTGGATTACTAAATGTGGCCAGTGGATGCATTGTTAATGAAGCAAATGGCTACAGGATCCTTTGCCAGATCCCCTTTTGGGCAGGATCAGTGGTAAGAATGAACTTTCATAATTATATGAACCTTGAAAATGAAGGCTTGTCAGTAATGTCCTTATCTGAAATTTGAAAATGACTTTGGTCCATGCTAGGGTTCAACCAATATATATTTGTCAGGATCGATGGAGGACCAGATGAAGCGTGGCTCATAACAAAAGTTCTTTATTAGACAAGCGTCCTGACTAAGCACTTAAACTTTGGCTAGGAACAAACTGTGGATATAGTAACTTAATGGCAAAGCAAGATTAACAATACATGGATGACAATACAAGGTTGACATTAAATTGATGGACGAAGACTGAGACACACAAGGGAGCATTTAAACCAAACATAATTATGTTTGAGGCGCCAGGGCTATTTTTTTTCCTTCACGAAAATGCAACACTAACTCACAAATTAAATGAACATGAAGTTGGATTCCACAAATCCACAAATTCCAGAAATACAAAAACTTATACTAATAGTCTACCAATCAAACAGTATTCTGGATGGGACACTGGGCCAGTGTGTTTTCTTCTATCATGTTTGCATCAGATTTGCACATAAATGACAAAAGAAAACACTTTTATTGGCATGAAAACATGTTTTCAGTTTAAAATGCTGATTTTGATCACTGGAAAAAATGCTAAACCTGTTGTCCATACATTTACCTGAGCTCACATTTCATGACATGTTTCAAAATGATCAAATCATACAGCAACAAAGAGGGCTTTCACATACTTTTTTATTTTGAATTTCAACTTTTATTGTTTAGGTCTTTTGAAATAGAATATTTCATACCAATTAAGGTCATATAAAATATATATATTTTATATAAAATATAGTTTAGCAAATTATTCAGCAGTTATTTTTAATAAAAGACAAAAAGTTAGTTAGGAGCCACACCACTTTGAGCTTTAAGCTAAAATAATGCAAATTCATAATCTGACTTCCACTTGAAAGAAGCTGAATTATTATGGTGTTCCAACAAGTCTGACAAATGAAATGTTCTGTTTTTAAGTTTGTTGCAGCTGGCATTGGATGCATCCTTGTTGAGAGGTTTCCCAGCAAATGCCTGGTGAGTTTATCTTTTCTTTTGAAGGATTTGTTAAGTAGTGTTGAAATTCACTATTATTTCTCAGAAACACAGTATTGATTTCTAATGAATAATTCACATGTACATTAGTGGCAGTACTTCATTTTATGTTTAAACCTCTGTATCATGAAACTTGTTGTATTTCCAGCTCCTTGCCAGTACAAAGCCCTACTATTAAGCAACATTTATGTTAGCATAAACAAAGTAAAGGAACCCATTCTTCCTGAATTAGAGTACTGTCTTACAAATCTGGTCTAGCTTGTTTTGCTTGGACTGCTTTGTTCCAGGTTCTTCTCTTGCAATTATATTAACACTTTGTACACTCTAGATGTACGTCTTTTAAATATATCAGTATACATTTTTTCACAGTAATTGTTATGTTCAATGTTTCACATGATGTTGCCTGAAACAAGCAGTAAATTATGCTACTTTTAAAGGAATTATTTACTCACATTTACACAATTTCCTACTTAGCCCAGATTAGCCATATCAAAGACATGTTTTGAGTCCAAATTTGATTTATTTTGCTTAAAAATCAAGCTTGATATTGTGTCCAGAAGACACTTACGAGTCTATGTGACCTTCATTAAAATGTTAATGCAATTTGGCTGTTTAGATTTCTAGTTTTTGTTAGCAAAGTCAGCCTTGCAGGTCCAGTTCTAAAGTAAAGAGACAAAAACTAGACTCCAAACATGTCTTAGATGATAAATTACATCTGGGACAAGTAGATATGATTTATGGTAATGCTATGGATTCAAAAGGATTGTTTTTTATCATAAATAATAATTTAACAGTTTATGCACTAGAAAAGTAGTATTGGATGTATGGGATTCATCATTAGGATTGCCAACCATCTCGTCAAACATGGAATCGTTCCTTATTTGCAAACTAAAAGTCACGTTCTGTATTGAACTGATATGGGATGCGATTTGTTCTGTATTTTTATCGAAGGTGTAGAAATGCTTAAGATTGGACTGAGACATAGTGATATGTATCAATGACAAGGAAACTCATTTCTGGGAGCTGGATTCTCTTGTTTTTTGTGTAAGTCGTACAGGATTGGTCAGTTACACCATGTGTGGTGGCATCTGTGTCTGCGCGCTAACAAGGAGAGGGAAGAGTGGGGAAGGACAGAGGTTGCAAACTGCAGGGACACACTCAGAAAGAAAGAGAAGCTGCTAAAAGACAACTCTCTGCATATGGAGGACGAAAAATTATATAAGTATAAATAAAGAAATGCACATATAAATAACTTAATACAGACATAAATAATTGTATAGAAAACAAATTAATTAATAAATAAATGTTGTTATTGAAAAAGAACATACTTAAATTTATATCAGGGATCTACTTCTGCATTTCCATGCATGAACATTTATTTGGGCTGTTTTGCATTTATACATTTATTTATTCATTTATTTCTTTCAACATTTCTGGATACTTATACTATATAAAACACATTACAAACAGCAGATGAAAAGATAGTGTGGGACATGTAAAAAGCATGAGAAGATGACAAGAAGTTTATTGGTGGTTGGAAGGCAGGTCTTTTGGATGTTTGTGTGCACTGTAAACTGTTGCCTCATAAGCTCATGCCTAGTTCACATGATTTTAGCCCAGTTTTCCAGTCGCGAACCAGTTTTGTGTAGATCGCTCTGCTCGAAGGTGTAAGGGTTGGCACTAATATGAAGGGAGGTGGACAAATTTGCAGATAAAGGAAAAGTGATTTAATAAAGAGAACACTATTACATAAGCATAAACAAAAAACAAGATTTACTACAGACTACAAAACAAAGGACTAGGAAATATAATGACTAGCAAAGACATTCACAAACACAAGGGCTTAAAGAGCATCTGGCAAGTTCTTTTTTATAATGTTATTGGATTCCCCATATAAAAAAACTACAGTCTGTATAAGTACCAAAAATCAGAAAAAAAATATCTTCCAGTTGAAAATGGATGTTTCGTGACTAAATATACTAGTGCTGTTAAAAACGCGCGGTTTTTGGGTCACGTGAGTCATGACGTAGCTGGAAGTACACAAATCCAGGGCACAGCTGCTAGGTCACTGTGTCAGCCTTGTTGCATTGTATATCACACTCCTAGAAATGGTAAATACTTGTGTTGCTGGAGGTTGTACTAACTCCAACATGTCTGGCGAACGTGTACATCGATTTCACAGAAATGTTCAAGTAAAAAGACAAGATTTCACTGCAAAGAGTGTCACAGCCCACTCAGTCCTATGTAGTGCACACTTCTTAGAAAGTGACTATAATGTTGGTGACTTGATGGAGCATAGCATGGGTTTTAGAACTAGAATTCCCAAACTGACGAAAATTTTTGTAGCTCTGTGCCCCCACATCGAATGCTGGAGCGATTGAACAGCCTTTGTCTCCTGCGCTGCTTTCTTTGTCTTGCAAATAAGCCCATCTGCAAACACTCAGTCTCACAGAGAGTCTCACTCAGTTTCAGAGAGAGCAAGTTCTCTTTCCACAAAGGAAAAAAATATTTATATAAAATAATAGAGCAGGAATCATTCTACAGGCTTACACACACAAACACGAGCTGAATCAAGGCGATCGACTGAGCGCGCGCAAGAGGCTTAAACGAGCCCAGTGGTGCCAAATACCAATACAAAACTCACCCTACCCCCTACACACTCTCATTTACATCACATTACCTCTTTAATGGGTCACAAGAAGGGTTTTTTTTCTGAAAACCCCAGGTTTGTATTGGTATTTGGAATCGACCGCTCGGCTCGTTACAGCCTCAGGCGCACGCTCAGTCGATCGCCTTGATTCAGCTCGTGTTTGTGTGGGCCTCTAGCTTGACTGTTGATGCACTAATAATTAGTCTGCAGTTAATATCTTCACCATATCTACAGCTGTATTACTACTTCTAGATGTACATGTACTCTGTACATATCCCCAATAAGATGCGCCAGTATTTTTATTCTTGTAGAAATAAAGTGTTGAACGATACTTGTCTCATGCCATTCAGCCTGTCATAATCTACTACAGGACAATCTTTTGTTCTCACTAGCTCAAAGTTATAAGGCTATGGGCCTTCAAAACTAAAGCCCAGATCAAACTCCTGCTCTGTTTCTTGTGATCCATGCATTCCCGACATTGTGTAAACAAGAAGTGAGGCAGGGCTACTCTACCCTAGTTTCCCTCCAGCTACGTCACTTCCGCCATTTATGGGTCCTCAGTGCATTTTGGATGAGCGCGGCCAGCAGCCGTGAAAAAACATTTCAAAATCATCTTATTTATGTAATGTTAACAGTTTTAACATCAGAACTGCATTTTATAGCCTTATTTCATCATAAAACCGCAATCTTACTTTTAACCTGCCAGATGCTCTTTAAATGCTGAAAGACTAAAGGATACACAGGTGAAACCAATCAAGGGTGGGACATGACAGGATGAATATTAAAGGGACAAGACATGACAAAGCATAACAGGAGGCAAGTTGGGAATTATTTGGGGCTCACTCAAATGTAGTGTGAACTGCTGAACGGCACTCGCCAATCCGTTGCTGATTGATCGCCGACCAGTTGTATATGCATGCAAAATATTTGACATAGTGAATATCTGTGATCCATTCGGAGACTGTCAATGACAGTAACTACCTACAAGCGATGGGATCATGTAGAGAAAGATCCATGTGTCCATTGACACAATCTTTCTGTTACTGTTATTGTTTCTGCACTGGAGAAATAATACAATTGGTTACATCTATGATCAGTGTAATGGACAGATTAAATAAACCTGGTAACCGTATGTATGTAATATAACTAACTGTACTGCTGGTTCATAGCTTTTGTGCCGACTGTATGAAACAAAACGTGTATTTGAAGAGCAGACAGGTTAGTCTGGGATGAAAAATTGTGTAGTTCGTGATCATGTGTCGCCAAAATAGTCATGTAGTGTAAAAGCCACAACTGAAAAAGTCAGCAATTACAGCACAACCAGTCATGTAGTGTAAATAGCACAATGACCAACGACTCAAAAAGTTGTGTAGTGTGACCCTTGCATCAGTTGTGTGTGATCTCAAGTCTTTCAGTCATTATGCAAAAGTCAGTGTTGGCTGCCTCACCATTCATAATTCATAAACCTCACCACACATCACTGATAACTGACATTACTTTACTAATAGTTTAAGGTAAGCAGCAAAAAAGCAAACAAACATAAAAGGGAGCCATAAGAGCGTTCTGAAAAGAGCTGGTGCCCATCACTAGTCGTGACCAATGAAAAGTACTATCTACGTTGCTAAGATACACCTGAAAATGGAATGAGATTTTAAAAATGACATCTATAGAAGGCAATGTTAGTCTGCTGGACAACATTTCTATGACAGTGTATGACCTTTTTTGTAGGTGCAACATGGATAAATGTGGTCATTGATGAATGAAAAATAAAATAATAATAAAAAAAACTGTGTGGCTTGTTCTGAAATGAAATGAAAACATGAAAACACTGGACTGGACTGATTTTCAGTCTAAATGTCACAAATACTTATCATAGACCCTCACTCTGGTCTAATTTTGTTGTCCTTTTTCTTTTACAGATTGTCTTTTCAGTCATAGTGAATATAGTCAGTGCTGTGCTGGCTTTCACAGTCATTGCATACTATTCATCAAGCATAGCTGGGGTGCCTTTTTTTTATAATTGTCGTGACCCAACGTACAGATATTGGTACAGATTTGGATATTATCCGACAACAACAGCATCTTCCCTGAAGGATGCTCAGATGAATGAATTGATGAAGAAATGTGAGCATTACAAGAACATCTTTCAGGTACTACTTTTTGGTGATCATGGTAAAAAACTTCTTTTTCTGAAAATTTCATATGATTCATTTTCATGTGATGTGATTGTTTTCAGTACTCTAGGTCTTTTATAAAAATGCAATGTCTAAACCTTCAAAGAAAAACTCTGATATAGATACAAAAGGATGAAACATGGTCCTGACTCAATAACAAAAGTGTATCATTTGATATGAATTTCTTCTCTTAGACCATTAATACAAAGTGGATCAAAAGATGAAATATTTGATTATTATGTAGGAGATAATCTCCCAATATACAAAAGCAATGGCAAAGTTGTGGCAAAGAATGACACGAAGCCAAGTCCACTGTTAAGTCCATTCATTTGATATAATGGAACACCTCCAAGGTTGTCTTCTGCTTATACTCTGGTTACCAAACATTTAGACATTCTTGTGTATTTATCTACACAAACATGATCAGTAATCTGAAAAAAGCATAATCTTTTTGGATTTCTTAAACTTTTTCCTTCATCTCCTTCATATGTGCCCAGTTATATAGATTTAATACACATCTACCAACAGATCAGAAACAAAGTATTTTTGTCTCTGACATATCTTACACTGGTATATTACACTGTGGTATTCTCACAGCAAAATGACACAACTTGTAAGAGTTAAAACTGCATTCTCTAAAACAAATCTCTCTATAATCTCTATCTAGATGATGATCAGAGGACTGAACATTGTGATGATTGTGTTGGCTGTCCTTCAAGTTTGTGCCACCATCAGCTCATGTGTTTTGTCTCTGAAAGATCTGTGCAAGATGAAGAAAGAAGACAAAAAGGTATAAATATCTATAAACTGATACAAACCCATAACAAACACAAACTCAAAAGGCATTTCTCTCAAAATATGTCACTAAAACTCATAAACCAAGGTCTTACAGAGTAGCTGGTGTGGTTTATGATGTGTGGAGGTTTAGTGTGAGCTTTAAAAAATCTCAAAAACCTGCATTAGATATCTGACTAGAAGCATGAAGTGCTGATATGAAATCAGTTTTAGTGATGATGACAGTCATGAACAGAGGAACAGAGTATTCTTCCAGCCCTGATGCTGTCTGAAGTGGTTGCCTATAGTCATAAAAACAAAGTCTGTCAGATTTTAATTAACACTTGGTTGCTGTTAGAGAGGGGGGGGGGTGAATGGAATGTGCACAGTGATGTAAAAGCAATACTGAGATAGTTAGGAAGATTTTGGAAGTTGCTGATCTGTTTAAACATGATGTGGTTTTGTTTGTATTCACAGAATGTGGAAGTTCCAGAACTTCATCAGCCACTGATGGAGGAAGTCGTCTCCAGTCCTGCATGTTAGAAATATATAAGAATATAGCTTATATACAGCACTTATATAGCTTATAGCTATATACAGCACTTTCATGTAGTATTTTGGGTCCTGACTTGTAATTTTTATCAAATAAATTGCCTAAATAAATAATCTTTTATTAGGTACCTCTGTATTTTCAGATGGGAAACATCTTATTTACTACAGGCCAGCTTACATGTGTAACTCGGTGCACTATATATTTGTAACAATGATATCACAGACTGTAGTAGACTTTGCATGTTCAACATCTTCCATTTGTGTTTATTAAACAGAAATGAATGCAAAATAATAAGAGGATATTACATTCCTGTAGATACAATACGTTTCAAGAAGTAATTGTAAAATGACGTATGTGGTTTCTGACAATAGAAAATATAAAAATGAAAAAAGTACATCAGTACAAATTAACTATATCATATATTTCTACTAAGAAATTAAATTACCAATTTCAGCTACTTAGGTTGGTTATGGTGGCTACTTTTACTTGAATTATTTCATTCATTAAAAAAAATGATTCAAGTGTTGTAATGGAACACTCTGGGTGACACCAACCTTTTGAGCGTTCGTGTATAAATATATGAGTATTATGGGATAGCTGACCAAAGTGTAACGTAAAACCATAGAAATGAATACCTAGAAGAGTCGTTGACTGTGTCGGCCCGCTGCTGTGACGTACCTGTCGTCCGCCATATTAGAGGTGGCACCGCTGCGCTGTGAACAACTGCAAATAAATGGACTTTAGTTCATTTTAACGGAGATTTACGTTAATACCGCACCTCCATTTATTCAAACGCGCGCGTGCACACACACAGAATTTGAGAAAAACAATGCATTAAAACTTCTTACATGACTACAAAATGCAACTTTATTTATCACACACAATTTATGTTTCATAAGTTGTAAGGGTAAAATACAGTAAAAATCTAATTATGGTACACTTTATATTATATAAAATGCAATGAATGAATTACCCCCCCAACACAAAGACTGTAAAAAAAATTAACATATCCGCTCATTTTTGTTTAGTTAATCTGTATAGCACATTTGAGATTTCAGCCTGCTTCTGTAGATTTAAACATTTATTCATTTCATTTAAAAACAAAGCAAATTCTATGTACAAAAAATACCAAAAAAAAGAAAGAAAACAAAGCAAATTCTATGTACAAAAAAATACAAATGACTAATAAAATAAAATGAAAGGCAGCAGAATGAAGAAAAAAATCTCGTGATATCTGCACCTTTTTCCCCCATCAAAAAAATTTCAAACAATAATAATCAAAAGAGAAAAAAATTAATAAAAAATAAACATCAAATCAAAGTCCCAAACAGAAAAATCTCAACAAACTGTAATCGCTGTGATGAATGAAGTTCAAACAATGTGTAGAGATATTTCAATGTAAAGATGAGAAAAAAGTCAACTAATACGTCATTTACTGAATTCAGATGAATTCTGTAAGGAACTAGTGAAGAAGTTGGATACACAAATGAGGAAACTGCTAGAAATTATAAAAAACAGACTAAATCCCTCTGAGAATGCCCCGGTCTGAAATAATGTCACTTGATGATGTTGAGATTAATCTTCTCTTGACAAATGAACTTAATTAAAGCAAGCTATTTGGAGCCAACAAAGGTTTTGAGGCACTAAAAGCCTTTAAAAAAATGGTTTTGCACATTTTTTCCTTGTGTTGCCACTCTGTAATTCAGTTGTTTTCAGTTTGGCAATGTGGTGTAGTCTTAGTTTATGGAATACAGAAACGACAAGGGACATTAGCATATAGTGATTATCTATTCCACTTTGTGTTTCCTGAATGTGCTCACCCAGACAGAACACATCCTCAACACCAACATCAGCCCGTACAAAATGATCAATATAGGACAAATTGACAGCTTGCCCGGACACAGACTGGCGGATGAAACGTTCAGCTGATCTGACTACCCTCAAAGTGCCTGCAGATGGTTTCATTACACTTTGTTTCTTAGTTTGAGTAAGTGGAAGCTCTGATCAAATGATGCAGGTGCCGCATCAGATACCAAACTACCACGGCATAAGTCACACAAAAGCTTCTTTAAGACTTTCCGGGCCACAAACCCCGAGATGTAGACAAGGGCATTGTTAACAAGTCCACCAAAGTGAGTTGGTAGATAGGTGTGGTCATGCACAATTGCACAAGTGTTTGCAAATGGTGATGGCAAGTCTTCAGTTACTTCTGCTGTGGAAGTAGTTGTCAGAAGCTGACATTTCGAGAGCAGACAGAAACACAGTTGCATCCTGTGCTGCCACGTTTCCTGATCCACTTGGAGACACCCCACACCGCACCATCAGATGACAAAAAATGGCTTGGAACTGCCCGGCTGAAGGGTTATTGTTCCAGCCTCCTGAGAAAACAAACAGACTTAACACATTCGGATGTCACCGAGTTAGAATTAATTTTATCCAAAAGAAAAACTGTCATTAGTAAAGCATTAGCTAAATGTCTAGGTCAGCAGTCACCAACACAGTGCATGTTCTAATAATTGGCCTGTTTATGTAGCCGTGCAGCTGCAAGGTTCTGTCGAGCCCCTCAGCAGGTAAAAGTGACACCACAATGCACTTTTTAGAGCTTTTATTGACCGAACACCTCGAAACAAGCAACAAGAGCTGCTGTTAGCTGTATATTTATTATTTTTAATAATTAAATAAAAGGTGAGCTGTGCAAATTTCTGTGTGTATCAAAGTAGCCCTTCATGTCACTCACTACCTGTGAAGTAGCTCAAAAAACTCAAAAAGATTGGTGACCACTGCTCTATGTAATGACACCGCGATAAACAAAGTGACATGCATGCATGCATACAAACCAAAGTGAAAAAAAAAATTAATCACCATCTAATGCCCTGATCGAATTGAAGAGTAGTTCCAAGTGATCTTGGCTGAAACGATAGGTGCAGATGTACTGCTGTCGCTGAAGCTGTTCAGGAATCATCAACATCAGTGTGTCGATGCTGATGATAAATCCCACCACAGATAGGCACCTTCACAAGAAATTGTTTTGTCAATGTTATCGTGACAAAAATAACTTCAAGAAAGCACTTAATGACTTTCACACTTGTAAATGTGAAAGCAACAAGGAACATTGGTGAAACAAACAAAAAAAAAACTAAATTGTTATACATACCTTAATGATGCCTGAAAAATGGAGCGCATTGAAGTCCAACAGAAACAAAACAGAAAACTAGAAAATAACCCATCAGAACCTAAGAACAATGCATCATATGAACTTGATGCTGAACAATAAAACAGTGGATCTGGGTGATTAAAATAAATTTAGAAGTCTGTTGGTTGTGTGTAAAAGATCTTCTGTAGAGCATTGTCCTCCAGCAAAGAGCAGTACTATGAGAAAGCTCAAATTGTCGTCTTAATATTCTCTCAATATAATTAAAGGTATTCAGTTAAGATTCAAACTTGAAAGTTCAGTGAGAGCCACATTTATTGTGTGTAACTAATTTCATTTAAATCACCCAGCCTAGAACAGGACATCATTTGAACTTGATGTCAAAAATTTCTAAAACCTCTTTGACCGATGAAGGGCAGCACCATTTGCCATCACCAAACTCATCAGGTATTCCCTGCCTTGCAACAAGAACTGCACTGTTTCTGCCCAGTTCAACAAACCCAAGGGAGCTTTGAACCCTTTGGCATGAGGGTTGCGGCTGTTCAAGATGTCGAAGAGCCTGTCAATTATCTATAAGCAAGTAGTCTGTATTAACAAAATTCCAGTGCCTGGGGTTATAAGAAGCAGAAATTGCTCTAATTTTATTTTAGAAAAGGTATCATTGTAGATAACATTGCAAGTGTTTTTACCTCTATAAATTCAGCAGTTGCATCAGTGTTGAAACTGTGTATACCCAAGGTCCCTCAGAGTATGTAGAGTTACTGCTACAGAGCGACTCAGGGTCTGTGCAGCCAGCGAAACCTTCATCTTCTGTGAATCAAAATTCACATGCTTGTCGGTTACCTTTGGGGTAAACAAGAAAACATTTTGGAACCTGTAAACTACTAGGGCTGCAGCTAACAATTATTTTAGTAATTGATTACTCTATCGATTAATCAAGTAATTGGAAAAAAATTAATGAAAGAAATCAGGTTCTGCAATAACTACTTAAGCTTATTTTAAAAGTAATAGAAATACACAAAAATAACTTTAAAGCTTTTTAATTAAACATTTTATTGCTTAAAATACAATAACAGCCTCCATGTCAGGTTCAAGTTTAAAACTCTTGCTTTTTTCAAAATCAAAACAGAAGAGAAATACATTTTTAGAAATCACATTACAGGTAAAAAGCAAACATAAATTAAGGCACAATACAGTAAACATTGCCTTTTTATATATTCTACTTTGAATTTCAAGTCTGTGTGACAAATCTTTTGCTTTTTTAAAGTGCAAAAACATAGAAATAAAATAAAATCACATTGACTTAAAGGTAAAAAGCAAATATAAATTAAGAATAATAAACAATTTCAAGTGTGAGATATAACAACATCCACTTCTAGGTTTTCTACATGTTGAATGAAATATTTTCTTTTTTACAAAGCCAACATATACTGAACATTATTCTTACAAATAATATCAATACAACATATAACAACGGAGGAAAGTGAGCATGTCAACATGCTAAGAACTGAGGCTTGCCTTGCGCTTTGATGCAATGTTTCCTGCTGCTGAAAACAGGCGCTCTGATGACGTGGATGTAGCTGAAATACACAGAAGAGACTTTGCCAGCTCTGCCAGTGTTGGATAGCGCGCTGTGTTATTTTCCTATTGTCGTTTTCTTCTCGCACGTTGTCGCTCTATTCCCTCGTCGCTTCCATATTCCCACTTCTCAACTAAAAATCTCCGCGCCTCCTCCTTCCTGTGCGTCTGTGACGTAAGCATGGTGTGCCACATTAAAAGTCGTCCGTGCGAAATACTGTGCGCTGAGTTTTAAAATTAAATAAACGATTACTCGAGGCACAGAAAATTACTCGATCATTTTTTGTAATCGAGTAACTCGAAATACTCGAGTAATCGTTTCACCCCTAAAACGTACTAAAACAAATATTGCATAAAATTTTAAAAAGCTCTGTACACCTAATTAGGCATTGCGTCTGAGCACTTCAAGCCACGGCTACCTTGTTAGCCAGGTGCAATCCATCCTTTGTCTGCACATCATTCAGATGAAGAATGTACTTCCAGTGGATCTGTCCAGTTGGGCTTGTAATAGGACTATACGCTTGTAGCATATTTCAAGCCAATTTAAGCATGTGGCAAACATCCATCATCACAAACACCCGGTCACCAGTTACTGGATGCTCAAAAAATGTTTTTAGGGGTTCAGCAGGGTTTCCCTTTAGCTGGCATCCAAGTCTGTTGCACATGCTTATATTGGAGGCATGCCCATCCATAATGACACACACCACTGTTATGCCACGCTCATGCATGCACAAGTAGTACCTCCTGTGTTTCTGGGGACAAGGAGTGGGTCAGGAAGTACGCAATTGGCGCCTGCCAATGGCCTTGGAGGCCAACCACCATAAAGACAAGAGCCTCAGTGGCAATGTCAGTCTCATTTGCACCATCCCCCATATCCACATACCCCAACATTTTGTGGGTCTAAGAATTATAGTGGATGTGTTTTTTAATTGCCATGGCATCCAACATGAGGCACACATATCCATATTTAGCTGAATCTTACTCTTTTTTCCTTTTCAGCATGTCCAACATGGTCATGTTGAGGCCAGGCTTTGCATCAACAGAGCTCATCCACCTTGGCAAAAAAAACAAAACAAACAAACAAAAGAAAAATGTTATTTAATATGGATGCCCTGCTCAGTATATTTGAGGCTGATCATTTATCACTAGAAGAAATATTGAAGCAATATTGGAAATTACACAAACATATTCAGGTCAAGGAGGGGTATTTCCTAAGGGTCTATTTAGTACTTCACCATTATTTTTCATGTAGTGTTGTAATGTTAATAATGAATAAATATTAATTTAGTTTATTTTGTTCAGTCATTAAGGAATACAAATATACAACCAGTATAGCAAACACGACTTTAAATAACGTTGATAATACCTTTGTAGTGTACGTGGATGTGGGAGGTTAATATTAAGAGACTCTCTTAAGTAGGTGTAAGCTTTTGGGCCGTGTAAGTGGAAAGTGGTTGCAAACTCCCTCTGGTCTTTGGTGTACTCGTGGCTGGTTTTTGACAGGAGGTCTTTTGGAAGGTCTGAAAATCAGTTAGAATAAGGTCATCATTATTAAGGACTTTGGAAAGAACATGAAAGTCTAAACAAAGACCAAAAAATAAAAATTCACTAGATTAATACTTTCTACAAATTTATGTTTTCATTTACCTGAGAATGACTCAAGCTTGTTTTTCAGCTCAACATTTATGAGTGACTTCTCTCTAAGTTCCCCTAGAATACTGGAAACTTTGTTCTTTGCCCTCCTTTCTCGAGACATTGAATTTCTTTTGTCTCTCTCCAGACTCTTCACCCTATTTAAGGCATCAGTGAGTTTGGCTCTCAAATCATCAGAGGAAGAAGGTAGAGCATAGGAGTGGTCCTATAGTGGACACAAAGAATAGTCCAATTAAACACTTTTTAAAAAGTGACAAAGTGAAAGGTGACAGGATGACAACAGATTTGAACTAATAAGGGATGTGCACAACTGTTTAAGAAATGTCCACTGATGGTACTCACAACAGGCAAGGGCTCATTTGTGTCTTGGACAGATTGTGAGCAGTCCACAGAGAGAGCCTCTTGAGCCTTCTTTGATGTCTCTGTTTTTCTGGTAGAAACAGGCTAAAGTGAAAGATCATTTTTATTTGCATTACAAAAAACAAACTCCTTCACATTCAGGAAGAAAAGGGTAATAGCACAGCAGTCATTTATCTTCCAACCTATTGTGACATACCTTTTGGAGGTGAGCAGGGAAACTAAAGAGAGAAGGAACAGCTCCATCTCTGAGCCGCACAGTTTGACCCGTTCTGTCAAAGTCTTCAGGTTTGAAGTGCTTGCTGCAGAGAGCTGAAGATGAACTGGCTGAAAATCCTTCTCTCCTCAGAGCGACTTCCCAGTTTCTCTTCCTAACAATATCTTTAGGAAACCTATACAGAAGAACAAAAGCTAAACACACAGCAACAACACACTAACAGATCCATACTGCTAGGGTTGCTACCTTTCAGAAATGGAAATAAGGGACACCCACCACCGCTATTCTTGGCAATGACCAGCATGGGCCAGAATTTTGATGATGGGACCCTCAGTGATGATGGGTTTTTATTTTGTGCTGTGTTTTAACTACGGGCTGATCAAGAAAGTAATTAGTAAAATTTAAATCTCAAAAGATTTTATTACCAATAAACACATTCTCTTATAAAGTGCAAATTAAATCTTAAAGAAAATCTGTTTGTGTAGAGTGTGCTCAATAGTTAAATTAATATTTTATAATAATAATAATAATAAATACTTTATTAATACCCGAAAGGAAATTACATTTACCAGTACAGCTATCAAGAGAATTTATATAAAAGAAGTCTTGCATTTGTGTTAAAATGAGGAATGTTGTGAAGCTAACTGTTATAAAATGTTTAAAGATTAAATGATAAATTAGTTAGCTAACATGTTATCTTTAAGGACAGTACAACAGAGAGAAACAATGGGTACTGTTTGGTCAAGCTGCTCACAACAGATCTTGACTGTTATGGTTTTATGATTTAATTCTTGTATTACTATGACTTTTATTCTAGTAAAATATTGACAGTATTCTCATAATTTTTCGTTAAATAATGCAGACTAAAGTAAATACTAGTGTATATTAATGAATTATGAGCGGGAAACCAGTATATTCATTGACAACTTTACGCTCCCAAAACAGCGTTATTATGGTGAAATTCGTGCTGACTGTGGCTCAAATCCAATCTAGAAGTGTTATGCCTTACCTGTGAAAGGTAATTCCTTCGGATTTTGTTTGGACATTAAAACGGTTTGTACAATTCCAAGCCGAACAACTACGAGGCATTGTGCATTCTCGTCTCTCCCCCTCTTTTCTGCCACCTCCAATATGGCGGCGAAGTGGCTACGCGGTTCAGCTTACGATAGCACGTCTACTGATGTCTGTGCGTAAAATGGTAATTTTGCTTCTTTGGTCGATGGTCGCTGGTTGATCTGTGATGTTCAGCTCTCCGGCGCCCCTGGTGGTTGTACACGGCGGTGGTGCAGTTAAAGCAGCCGAGCAGCTGAGAGTTAAGCAACAGAAAACGTCATTATTGGGAATTAAACACACAAGGTGAGTTTGTAGGTAAGCGTCAGCATCTGGAATAATTGTGTTTACTCGCAGAATAAGGTGAGTTATCACACAGTCAGTTAATTATGAGTAAATATACAGTCTGCAGTGCAGTTAGTGTGAAGATTGAAGCTTTATCACCGTTTAAGTGAACAAAAACTAAAGTTTCTGCTCCAGGAAATGGACAAAAAAAATCAAGCTAAGCTAAGGAAGTGGAGTGTTTTTGTCGTATAACAGAAAAATCACTGTTACACACCATTATGTATTAAATGTATATAAGATATCTGTGTTATTGTAAAGTATCTTGAAGGTGCACTGTTTGTAATAAATGCTGTACTTAAGTGGCTGAACTGTGATTTTGAGAAAATGTTAAATGACTCTTTGCTGTTTTCAATAAGGAACTTTTAAATTTGCCTTTATGCGCTTTGACAGCTTGTTAAGGCATCTCTAACTTGTTTATGTTGAATCACTATTTCCTACAGAGCCACTGACTTGACATCTTTATTATTTTTAATAAAACATGAACAAAACTTCTAAATTGAAGCAGTGAGATAATACATTGATTGCAAAATAATATGTTGAGGTATTTTTAGACATAATAATTTGTGCCCTCAATATATTAGACTAATTCATGACCATACGTAATTTATATTGGACCCAATGTCTTATCAGCACTTTCTGTACTATCCATCCATCCATTATCTTTTGCATAATCCTGATCAGGGTCGTGGTGAGTCCCCTACTTCTTTACCGGGCACAGGGCAGGACATTACACACTGTCATTACACACACTAAGACAGGATGCCAAGTAGTTTTAAGTAATAACTTTTTCATTTTTTACAGTGTACAATATTGTGTTTGTGGCTCTTCAAGATGCCTCTGACAGTGACCACAGCAGATGGGGTGACAGTGTACACCATCACCCCAGGCTCCAAAAGCAAGTGCCCACTGATTTGCCAGCTGCTGGGTAGCTCGGCCTGCTTTGTGTCTGAGGATGTGAAGCAACAGATGGGCAGAGTTCACACAGCTCTGGGGGTAGGACTCTATATTCACCCTGTTCTCCAGGAATCTTAAAGTCCAGGAGACATCTTCATACAACCCATCACATATAGACACTTTAATAACAAATTAATTGCTCGTCATATTTACAAAATTCTCCACTTGTGAGATATAATAAATCACCCATGTTTAGAGTTCAAATTTAGGTTCAGTTTAGAAATGGAGCTACATGTCTAACCCAGACTGAACCAGAGTCTGTTTTACTAACGCTGAGCATCATAAATACATGAATGTGATGTAAGATCAGTCTTCTACCAGCCCTGCTGCTGTCTGAAGTGGCCGCTTGTAGGAATGAGATTTGAGAAGTTCTGTTGATGTATTTCGTCAAATAACTTTGTTAGCGTGTTATTGCAGCTCTGGTTCAAAACTAAACATAAAACATACCTTCGACTTCTGGAGTAATTGAGAAATTGTGTAAATTTTATTTTTATTTAAACACTGATAATTAAAGACTAACAGTATAGCTACAATATGGTGTTCCAGGGTATACATGCATTTTTTAAATTTTCTTCCCACCCTTCCATTTGCTGCTACTACCATGGAATAGTGTCATTTTTATCAATATTACTTGACATTTGGGGTCAATACTCAATCAAATGAAATCAAATTTATTGTAAATGTAACTTTTACTAACAGAAGGTCAATGACTGTAAACAGTGCTGCTTAGTTTGTGTTTAGTTTACTTACTGTAACCTCAACATTTACTGACATTTTCTGTTTTTATGCTTTGCTATTAAATATTTATTACATCACACATTTTGAATTGCAGACCAAGAGTTTGTGATGCATTTGATGACTTACATACTCAGTCAGTCATAGTGAGCTCTGCAGCTCTACTCAACAGTTTAGTTGGTAATAAAATGTTTGTTGTTGGTTTCTATACTTTTTGTTATGATGTCTGTATAAACTGGTTATAATCACTTATATGAGAGACGTTGCTGGCATTGAGCCTAAACACCCTAAATATTGAGTCATTTTGAACATTTTATTCACCACATTGATAATTCCAGCAGTAGATTAAAATAAGGGGGGGGGGGGGTTTGATTTTTTGGAAGTCACACATTTTGGACCACCCTAAGCTACAATTTAGCTATAACCTAAGTTTCACCCCAGAGAAGTCCAATAGTCTAAATCTGATTTTGTGGAAACGTACATTCTTGAAACATTTCCAAATCAAATCAGATTCCTGTTCAGGCAGATGTAGTTATTCAACCAAGATATGTCCATGTAGAACACGTTTGATTGTCTACATTTATGACTTGACCAACAATCTCATCTCTTATTATTACAGGCGGTACAGATTATTACTGGATTCATATTTCTGTCAATTGGGATCATTATACAAAACCTTGGCTCCGTTTTTTACTTCTACTACTACTATTACTCCAACACCTTCCCTTTCACAGTGGCATTGGTAAGAATTGCAACTGCAAATTAAAAGCTCAACTGCAAGCCTATTAATCAGCAATCTTATTCCATTAACACTCATATCTGAATTTTTAAACTCACTTTGGATCATATATTTCTTTAGCTTACCTGAACTCAAATCAATGATGGTTAATGATGGTTCAATCATATGGTTAAAAAGTGAGTTTTATGAGGTTGAAATAAAATTCATAATGTGTCATTGATTTGAAATAAACTGCATTATTAAGATGTCCCAACAAGTTTGACAAATTAATCTTTTCTGAGTTTTCTTTTTTTTCCAAGTTTCTTGCAGCTGGTATCATATGCATCCTTGTTGATAGGTTTCCCAGCCGATGCCTGGTGAGTTTTAACTTTCCAGAATTAAAATAGCATAAGGTACATTACCAATCAAAAGTTTGACTCATTCAATGTTTTTATTTTGTCCCTTACATTGTAAATAAATACTGGTCATCCACACTATGAAGGAACACATAAGGAATCATGTAGTAAACTTTAAAGTGTTAAGCAAACCAAAATATGTTTTAGATTTTAGATTCTTCAAAGTAGACACACAACTGATGTCTCAAACACATTAGCTTACTGAGAAAATGCCAAGAAAGCTGGCATCTAAGCAAGAGGTGCCTATTTTAAAGAATGTAAAATATAAAACATATTCTGGTTTGTTTGTAAACACTTTTTTGTTTACTAAATAATTTAAAATGTATTTATTCACAGCTTAGATGACTTCAGTATTCATCTACAATGCAGACAACTTTTAAATAATGAAAATAATGTCCAGAAGGTGTGTCCAAACTTTTGACTGTGACTGTACATGAACACATAACTTAAAACTATTAGTGATGCACCAAATATTCAGCAACCAAAATTAATGAAAAGACAGAATAATTTATACTGACATATACTGAATTTATACAATGACATTTTAATGACACTGTTACCTTTTTGGATATTCAGAATTCTGCTTTTCCTCACAAACAAATCACAGTTTGGTGCTGATATTAAGGCAACAAACTACAATCTCAACCTTTACTAAACTGCACTTGTTATGGTGAAGTCAGAATACCACTGCTTAGCTTTGTGTTTGTGTTAGCTTGTGTTGTTTGTTGGCTTGTGTCGTGTTTTTTAGCTAGTGTTGTGTTTGTGTTAGCTTGTGTTGTTTGTGTTAGCTTGTGTTGTTTGTGTTAGCTTGTGTTGTGTTTGTTAGCTTGTGTTGTGTTTGTTAGCTTGTGTTTGTTAGCTTGTGTCCTGTTTTTTAGCTAGTGTTGTTTGTATTAGCTTGTG
>BRDA01013053.1:17565-30255 GCA_036984385.1 Crenuchus spilurus | reverse complement strand
GCTTTAGTGCTTCAGGCCAGGCCTCATGCGGGCTTTATTCACGCACATCCTTTCCCACTATTGATATAGTCAGGCAGGGAATGCCATTTGCCCTCCATTGCAATTGTTAAAAATTTTGTGAGTGAGAGAGAGAGAGAGACTTACTCACAGGTAACATTTTTAGTCACTTCTTTTAGTCGCTTTTCTTTTCTGTTACGAATAACAATTTAAAGGAAAGATTCTCATTCAAGAATCATATGTACAGTCTGTAAACATGGGCAATACTTCGCAATTATCTTGAGACAGAGTTTATGTTAAAGTCCTGAGATTGAGAACAGGTGTGTCTCATCAGTACTCAGAGAGGCAGACCGTTGAGTTTGTCTCTGATTGGACAGTCGTGTCTTTTGAACCCCCAGTGAATCCTGGGAGTTGTAGTGTGATGGGTCGGTTGATCTGATGGGAGGTGTGACAGTAAATGCTATTTGGGTGACCACTGAGTGCTAATGTTTGTTAGTAACGCTCCAGTTCTAGACTAAAGAAGCAAAATTTGCACTCCAGTCATGACTTGTCTGATCGACAGAAAGTACATGGGGTGGACAATGAAAGTGAAACAGCTGTCATGTTAGTGTGAGAGGTTTCATGGCTAAATTGGACCAGTCTGGTGGCCAATCTTCATTAATGTCACATTGCACCAGTAAGAGCAGAGTGTGAAGGTTCAGTTAGCAGGTAAGAGCACAGTTATATAGTATATTACAATGCACACAACATTATGGTGACATACCAGAGTTCAAAAGAGGACAAATTGTTGGTGCTCGTCTTGCTGGTGCATCTGTGACCAAGACAGCAAGTCTTTGTGTCTAAATATTATTGAGCCACTTTGGGGTGTTTTGGAGGAGCGAGTCAGGAAACGGTTTCCTCCACCAGCATCACGTAGTGACCTGACCACTATCCTGCAAGAAGAATGGATTAAAATCCCTCTGACCACTGTGCAGGACTTGTATATGTCATTCCCAAGACAAATTGACCCTGTATTGGCAAAAGGAGGCCCAACACCTAATAATAAATTATTGTGGTCTAAAACCAGCTGTTTCACTTTCATTGTCTAAACCCTGTATATTCCTTTAACTTTCATGACGAACTTCAGTACAGCTTTTAATTCAGGCCTTTTTCAGATCTAAGGTTGTTCATTAGCCTTTGTTTTATAGAAGGCAGACAGGTCTGCTAGTAATATTGATTTTGGTATGTTTTAGGGGCCATATATCTTTGCCCAACCTTACAGTATCTCTTCAAGCATCACCGCTGTGCCTTGTAGAGCATATACTGAATTTAAATAAATGCCAGAATGAAGCCTTCAGGGCAGATCCTCTCCATTGCAGAAGTGATATAACCAGACATCCTGTTTTATTGACGGTAATGTTTTGCTCTACTGGCAGTAATATAGTTTGGAATTTTTTTAGGACTCATATTGACATTTTGTGTTAAACCTGCACTCTCAGCTTCTGAACTTTCTCATCCACTTCAACAAAATATTTGTAACATAAAGATAAGCTCCTGATAGATGGACGGTATAATATTCTTTATGTAGGCCATCACAAATGGATAAGGAGCCCAAACATATACAGCACTGTGCATGTCTTACTGAGGAAATGATATGTAAAGCTGTGTATCTGTACAGTAAGCATTTCTTTGTTCAAAAATCACTAAAATTAGAATAATATAGACAAATTAATAAATAGTATTTCTTGTTTTCTTCTTGAGGAGGGCAAGACCATCCAGTAGCTGCTTCAGCTAATCAGTACTTCATTAGATTAAACTAGGTGAGCTGCTGGTGGAATTAACCTCCTGAAGTCTGAGGGTATTTCAGACACTCTGATGTAGTCTGACATGTCTTCACTTTTTTTTTTTTTTACAAATTACACACATCTAAAATTATTTTTTCCAGACTGTTAAACTTGCTTTTGTTCAGCACAAACTGTATATTTTATACTTTATAAACTATATTCTGATTAAATCTGTTCTAAACTTAGACTTTCCAAAAACCTGTTTTCAGATGTGCTGATATATTGTGAAAAACACTCTAAACATTTCTAACCAAGACTTTTGAGCTCAGAACTGAACTTTTGAACTGAATAAACAGAGGTGTTGGCTACACACTGATCGTTAACAGTTTTTAGACATTGTATGAGGTTTTATTTCTAAAACTTAATGATTGTGAGCTGACGTGTTTCACTCATTCAGTGCTTCCTAGATTGAATATTAATAAGATAGGTGTGTACACTCAGGTGAGAGCTCTTTGTTCAGATTCACATTCCACACAATCCATAGCCGGTAATCCACCAATGGCAACTCCATAATTATCATGTTTTTATCATGTGAATGACAGATCACATCATTTGGTGGGGAAAACTGTGAATGTGCTCGCTCTGAAAACGTGTGAGCTCCTCTCACAAATATCTAAAAATATATTTAGATTCAAGCTATATATATTTGAAAAGTAGACCCTTTAAGGTTTCCAGGGTATGTTTAGTTTTGTTTCTAGCATAAAACCTTGCAGAGTTATATAAGTTTTTTTTTGGAATTTTGAAAATGATCGAGAACTTGTTGAAAACAAGTCATTCTTCTTACTTTTTTCTGTTTATTTTTATTTGTATTATAGTGTTTTACATGTAAACGAGATACATACATTTCTTGACATTTTCACAGCACTGTATATGCTTGGCAGTGTATTATTTTTAAATGGGATGGACCATTATGGATAATGATGACAGTAGCTGATAATAGTACCTTATTGTGGCTGATACTCGTACTAATAAGCAATTACTTTGCTTTTTTCATTTTAAAATTCCCATTATATTCAATATACTAAGTGCATTGAGCATCAGACAGACTAAACAAGTTAAAAGATGAATCATTGATCAATTTAATTTAATCACAACACAACTACATCAGACGTGACAGTTATTGTAAACATACAGAGTAGTTTAGACTGGTAAATGAATGTACTGTTATGAGTTCTACCCTAAGCAGAACTTAACTGGGTTTGCACTGATGTTCTTGACCCAGACAGAGAATCAGAACGTTGGTCTTGGGTTTGTGGAATGAGCGTGATTAAAGGGCTCATATAATAGAAAATCTATAAAAATAAAAGAGTAATGTTATATGTGACACTGTTAAAGTTTCAAAACATGAAGGAATGTGGAAAGTAAACTGCAGGAACAGCATGTTTCAAATTTCCTATTTTTATGATGTCACAATAATCAATGTGTTTACCTACAACTTCCTCTTCAGCATTTAGAAGTCTAACTTCAGACCTTTCACACTGAAGTGTTTCAGCCTTGATTTCTTTTTGAATAAGGTACAATACAGGGCAGCCAATCAGAACAGAGCTCATTTACATATATCATTCTTAAAGATAATAAACATCTGCCTGTTACTTTTTAAGGCATAAAGAGAGGATAAAAATTATCATGTAAACATACATTATGACTGTTTCTGTGCATGTTTCTCATTTCCATTTCAAATAAGCACACATGATATGAGGTTTGTATGACAGTGTTGGTATAGAATATCAGTATTCAGTAAGCATGACTTTAATAACATTGTTAATTCAGACATAAACATCTGAAACCTCGGCATTATTTGGAAAAAGCTATTAATATTTAATATTGAATATTATTAATATTGAATTTTATCAATCTCTCCCAATGTTAATTATAGTTATTGATTGTGATTCATATATTGGGCTGCTGATAATTTGGTTTTGCCAATTGCTGATGCACCATAAGCCCCCATTTTTAAAATCAATCATTTGACTTATTTCATAGTCTTGTGCACTCCTGTAATATGTTTGATTGAGTTTCTAAGTGAAAATAAATGATAAAACAGATCATCTGCAGCAACCAAACTTCTGCATATTTTAATGCACATTTATTATTCATGTATTGAATTTAACATACTGAGGGGAAAACATAAAATGTAGCCTGTACATATACACAGTCATATTATGACCACCTACACAATAATGGGAATAACCACCCTTGGCTTGGAGTGTTTGCTGAACGTGGATAGTGTTCATTATAGAGGTTAACTGGTCTATTGTGGCATGTTGATTTCTCTGTATCATTCTCTGGAGTCATTGTTCCCATCTGGCATCAATGGCCCGTGGGCACCACTGTTATGCTGCTGGGAGGCACTAAATGTACAAGAAGTCCATTGTCAGTACACCTTCACTACAGCAGCTCTAGAACCTCACACAAGTTAGTGATTTTTGAGATGTGACTTCCCTTCACCTGGTATAATATTATCCTGCCCGTTTGAACATCAAACGACATCCTTTGCCCATGATGATGGTTTTACACTCTGCTACAACTGACTGGTGTGTTCATCTTTCAACCCTCTTACGTGGCATCTGCTCCCGGTTTAGTTCATTCCAAACTGTGCATAATGTATTACATTTTCTGTTCTTTCTGGTCTGGTAAATGTAAAGAATGATGCATTAGAATATGTAAAAATAAACTAAAAATGACATAATTTAACCAGGGTGGCACAAAGTGCTAACGACAATACTTTATACACATCATGGAACAGGTTAAGACAAAAGCGAGGCAGATGTATACATAAATACAGAATGTACTAAAACTTGACACCAGACTGCCAGCATGCTGGCTGTCTGGTAGTCAGGACAGTAAGACTGTTAAAAATGTGGTGTTGAGCTACAGGAAGTGAACAGATCCCTTAACAGGGGGTGTTGAGCCATCTGTGGCGTTTACACCACGCTCCATCTGAACACTCCTTAAGTTGTGTCAGATAGATTCGCTTCAGAGTTTCGTAATGATGGTCAGATTACACCATGTGCTGCTGAGGTTCAGTTATTTTGTAATTATACTGTAATTGATTCGATTACATTTCTGAAAGAACTGTCTGGTGTCAGAGTAATGAAGCGTGAGAGAAGTTGCCGGGTACACTGAGGAAATGAGCATTCACTTATCTGGAGCTGTCTGTGGAGGATCAGAGAAAAGTTTGCCACCGTTGATGTTGTGTGTGATTTGGCTCAGAAGAATTTTAATGTAAGATGTTGTTATGGTTGTTATACGAGGGTGAGTCAAAAATGATCCAGTTAAATTAAAACTTATGTTGGCTGCAATGTCTTATGGAACATTGATTTTTGTCATTCATCTGTTCTAAAGCCTCTGATGATAACCAAAAGGAATGATAACTGAAGCAATATTTCCCATAAGAAATAACAACATATTAACAAAAATACATTTTATATACAATAACTATAGTTTTACATACAGAACACAATGAGAAATAAATACTAAAGACTAATAAAATACATAAATGAACATTTCACATCACTCTTACGGTCTTGACAGCAGCCACTGTTTTGTACACCTGTTTTCATGGTTCTTGGCTGCTATTTGTTTTAACACCCATTTTCAGTGTGCCAGAGAAACAATGAGATATAAAATCAGAGGAACAACAAGAAACAAAGCCAGAGAAACAAAGCCAAAGAAACAAAGCCAGAGAAATAAACAGAACCAAAGCCAGACAAACAATGAGAAATAGTCAGAGGAACAACGAGAAACAAAGCCAGAGAAGCAAAGCCAGAGAAATAAATAGAAACAAAGCAAGAGAAACAATGAGAAACAAAGCCAGAGAAACAACAAGAAACAAAGCCAGAGGAACAAAGAGAAGCAAAGCCAGAGAAATAAATAGAAAGAAAGCCAGAGAAACAAAGAGAAACATCAAGAAACAAAGCCAGAGAAACAACAAGAAACAAAGCCAGAGACACAACGAGAAACAAAGCCAGAGAAGCAAAGCCAGAGAAATAAATAGAAACAAAGCCAGAGAAACAAAGAGAAACATCAAGAAACAAAGCCAAAGAAACAACAAGAAACAAAACCAGAGAAACATCAAGAAACAAAGCCAGAGAAACAATGAGAAACAAAGCCAGAGAAACAAGAAACAAAGCCAGAGAAACAATGAGAAACAAAGCCAGAGAAACAACAAGAAACAAAGCCAGAGAAACAATGAGAAATAAAGCCAGAGAAACAACAAGAAACAAAGCCAGAGAAACAATGAGAAACAAAGCCAGAGAAACAATGAGAAACAAAGCCAGAGAAACAACAAGAAACAAAGCCAGAGAAGCAAAGCCGAGAAATAAATAGAAACAAAGCCAGAGAAACAAAGAGAAACAAAACCAGAGAAACAACAAGAAACAAAGCCAGAGAAACAATGAGAAACAAGGCCAGAGAAACAACAAGAAACAAAGCCAGAGAAACAATGAGAAACAAAGCCAGAGAAACAATGAGAAACAAAGCCAGAGAAACAATGAAAAACAGTGGCAGAGAAACAATGAGAAACAAAGCCAGAGAAACAATTAGAAACAAAGCCAGAGAAACAATGAGAAACAAAGCCAGAGAAACATTGAGAAATAAGGCCAGAATAAATGACAAACACATGGGTGAGTGATAAACATCTGGGTGGATGCTTTGTTTTTGCAAAATTAGTGGTAAGTCACATGGGCACGCTGACACAAACCAGGCAGATGAACGATAACTGGGACAAAATGTCGAAATTTGAATTTTGCGATAACAAAGGCAAACGATACATGAGGTTCCATTGTAATTTTATAATAATATCATTATGTAAACACCATCTTTAGTTTGCAGTAATGTATTGGTTTAAGTAAAAGAGAGTGTTCCCTCACCCATCATTTTCTGTATTTCTCTAAGAATGATAAAGCTAATGTAATGCTATGTATAAATAAATTGTTTTTGTTTAGCAGACTCTGAAAGATCCCAGCCTGGGAGCAAGAAAGGATTTCCAGAGAGAGGCCGAGCTGCTCACTAACCTCCAGCATGAGCACATCGTTAAGTTTTACGGCGTGTGTGTAGATGGTGACCCCCTCATCATGGTGTTTGAGTACATGAAACACGGAGATCTCAATAAGTTTCTGAGGTAAGAGGACACCCAGCTGCAGAAAGCTACCCAGAGGAAGCGCCAGTGCAAGTGCAGCAATGAAAGTTGAAAGTTCTGCTAAAACTAAGTAGCTGTTTATCACTTAAGTGACATGCTGCCTCTTGTGCCAGGCGTGCATTTTGATGATTGTTTCTATTGTTAGTAATTTACTAGGAAACAACAGCTGGCCAAGGATATGTAAGGAAGATAGCACGTATAAATGCATTGGTTGGCTCTCTCACTGTCTATTTAGTTACTAAGGTAAAATGGTCTTTATTACGTTGTAATATGACAGTAACAAAAGAAAAGTAATAGGATGGGGGCTAAAAATTTATCTGAAGCTCAGCTCAGCTGCATCAGTTTTAGAATGCTCAAGTTTATTATAGTAAATTGTTAAAATATTCTGTGCAAATGTTTATATAAAATAATACATTTGTACCTATATACTACCGGTCAAAGGTTTTTCCAGTGTTTTATGTAAAATGATTGAGTTTAATGTCTCACTGCTCTCTAAAATGAAAGCATAGGAGTTAAATAAGAACTCAATGAATCAGTTTAAAGACCAGAATGTGTCTAAACTTTGGACACAAAGCAGCACCTTTGTCAGATATAAAAGCTAAACACACTCGTGACATTCTTTCTACAATAGACATCAAACATTCTTCAGACAGTTCTTCACTAATCTGCTGCAGAACGTCACATAAATGTTGACACTTGTAGGTTTGCTTTGCTTTTCACTTCATCCCAAATCAGCTGGATGGGGTTTAAGTCTGAAGGCTGTGCTCCACTCCATGTTTTCAAGCTGACCATCTTGTTGTTTTTTCCTGAGGTAGTTCTGGCAGAGCTTGGACTGATGTTTTGGGTCTTTATCTTGTAGGATGAACCTCTGACACACTAAGCACATATCACAACTGCTGCACACTGTAGCACTGCATACTGTACATGTTCATTCCTCTGTGTGAAAGTCAGTAAATCAGATGGGTGAAGGTTCTGAGGCTGCACCTTTAGAGTGGGCTGATGACACCTGTGTGCTCTCTGATATGAGATAATTCCATTGTGATCTGGTTCCATTTTGCACACATGAAGGGTGTCATTCAGCTCAGCTGAGTTAGCATTCTAAGAACCAAATTTCAAAATGTGTCAGTGACACAAGGCTAGGCAGCTTTTATAGCATCAAAGAATTGCGTGATGCTGGTCGCTGACTCCAATTAGGCCTTATGCAGATACGGTGTGTGGAGAATTAAACAGGCCTAAAGACAGCTCGCTTTCCAACTCACAAGACAAGCAAGAGTGTGTTTTACATGCAAAATAGCTTCTCTAACTCGAAGACTGCTTGATTGTTAGCTCTCCAACACTGGTGAGGGGGCGTTTCCTTTGCCAGGACTATCAGAGAGGCAGAAATTACGCTGAAGCACATTTAAGCAGCCGCCTTATGCAAATCCAGCCGCAATCAGCTGAAAGCTATTTTCAGCAAGAATGGAAAAAGGGGGGCAGGCAAATCAGCAAAGTCACAAAGCCTAAACAACAGGTGGTTTGTGTTTGCCCTGAAAGATGAAAACATTTCGACTTCGCTTTGCGTCAGGCTACTTCAGAGTTAAGGCACGTTTACATGCGCCTCACGGATTAAATGCCGGACCATTTGCATTGACTGTAAGGCGGCTTTTTTGCATACCGTGACCTTTAATGGCAATCTAGGACAGGCCTTGTACATACTTCTGACTCGCTTCAGCCATCATATAGGAAAAAAATGCAAAAAAGATTAGCATTCAACCAGTCTGTGCAAAGTAATGAGTGCCTCATTCTTTCTGTTTTGGTTCTTCACCTTTTCAGGGCTCACAGTCCAGATGCCACAATCTTAGTGGATGGCCATCCAATGCAGAGCAATGGAGAGCTGGGGCTTTCGCAGATGTTGCACATTGCCACCCAGATTGCTGCTGGGATGGTGTATCTCTCCTCCCAGCACTTTGTGCATCGTGACCTGGCCACACGCAACTGTCTGGTAGGCAACGGCCTACTGGTCAAGATTGGAGACTTCGGCATGTCCAGGGACATCTATAGTATGGATTATTATCGGGTATGTATCACTCCTTCAGTTATTATTAACTGGTAAAAGATCCATATACTGGTTATCTCTATAACTGTCTTGCATTATAGTAACTGAGAACCTTATTTAAAAGCCAATTACAGAAAGCAGTAATTCATTATATTCAGCGTTTACTGCCAGACGTCTCTTGACCACATCAAGTGAAATAAAGGTCTTGGGTTTCACAGACTGGTTTGTGTGTTGAACACAGTATGACTTAAATTGGGATTGGATTCGTTTATCAGGGGGACGTGTGTTAAACGCTGTATGCAGGGGCGGGGTGGCCATCGGGAGATTCGGGAGGGTTCACGAACGTAAGTCCAGGCCGTAAGTTTTTTTTTTTTTTTTTTTTTTTACCCAAGTAAGCACAGCAGCGCTCGCGCTGCACCTCTCGCGGCCTCAGGTGGAGACAGTGATGGCCGGTCGCGAACGTTTCGGCTCTAAGAGCTCTTTGAAGTGAATGACAGTAGCTGGCTCTTCCCTGACAGTAGAGGTCTGCATTACCGCGGGACTCACGCGGGACCCGTTACAATACCTTGCGGCGTGGGACCACAATTGATCGTCTCTTGCGGGAGCGGTCGGTCAGTTAGTCTAGTCGTCGCGGGAGCGAGATGAGACGTAAATGTCGAAAAACCCCGCAAATTAATAAATAGTCTAGAAAATGATGAGTCATGCAGCTAATCAGTCAGTAAAGAAGTCAAAACACTGGCGGAGCGTCACGTGAACAGATGTTCAGTCTCCCTGCCCACACACACACAAACAAACGTACGCTTTCTCTCTCTCTCTCTCTCTCTCTCGCTCTCTCTCACTCACACACACACAAACATACAAAGGCGCGCGTGCTTTCTCTCTCTCACACACACAGAGACGGGCTCTCTCTGCACTAATAATTATTCATTAGGCCATAATTTTAAATATTAGATTTGATTGGCCATGTCGATGGTGACGTCATCACCCAGAAGTACTTGCGGATTGAAACGGTGTTAAAACAGTTATAAATTGTTCATATCGGTTATGTTATGCAGTTGTGTTGTGCTGGCTTAGTGTTTTATTAATGTAGTCATCATCCTGTGTTGGTAGATGTGATTAATTTGCTTTTGTGAGTAACTTACCGTCTGTGAGATGTGCAGTAACACTGATCTTTATCAGCAGCTTAGAGTGTGTTATGTATGTATCTGATCAACTGTCAAAGTCAACTCGCGCGTGAGCGAGAACGCTCCACCCCCAGACTTGGAATATAGTGTGTTTTTGGATGTGTTCAGGGCACAAAGAACACTAAAGGTGGCCTGTCAGCAATGTTACTCTATAGGTGCACAAATAATCTGTAGCTGAACACAAAAAGACAATAAAGCTCTCTTGTTTTAAAATTAAGATTTGTCCACTGTACGATCGTATCAAAGGCCTCTCCAAACCAAGCTCCCGGGCTGAATTTCAACCCCAGCCCACCCCTGGCTGTATGTCTCCTCAGTGTTGAAACTCCTGTACCCGGACATTAAAATAACTACAGGAGTGCATTTCTGGGGCTGTAGGCTTTTAACAAAACTAATGTCACGTGATTGGGCGGCACGGTGGCTTAGTGGTTAACTCATTCACTTCTCAGCGCTGAGGTCTTGGGTTCGAGTCCACATCTGAGCGGAGTTTCCATGTTCTCCCCGTGTCTGCGTTGGTTTCCTCCGGGGTCTCCGGTTTCCTCCCACAGTCCAAAAACATGGAGGTCAGGTGGATTGGATACTCTAAAAAAATTCACCTGGTGTGTGTATGAATGTATATCTGTGTATGTATGTATGCCCAGATATGGTTGGCACTCTGTCCTGGGTGATCCCCCTAGTGCTCAGTGCAGTCCTCCAGATGGACGGTCGCTTCCGGTTGAGAGTACGCTATGTGCAATTGGCTACCGCTTCTCACCAGTGTGTGTGTGAGTGTGTGTAAATGGAGTGTGTTGATTGTAAAGTGTCCTTGGGTTTGAGAAAGGCGCCATATAAGTGTAACATTCATCATTATCATCATAATATGATCACAGTTTGTAATGACTGTAGATAGGAGTGATAATCAGTCCTTCAGTAAGCCTGTGTTGTTCTTGTGTATAAGCCAGTATCTCATCTTTCTTATGTATTTTAGTTTCTTTTATCTCCACATAAGTCTCTCCCTGGTATAGTGTAGAATGGACGATCTTCCATCCAATCCAAGTAGATTATGTGACTCTGCAAAAGCGTTCCTGTTTTTGTGGTTTGTGATTGGTGTTTTTTTTGCTTACACACAGGACTGAAATGATCAGACAAGCTCTGCGTTAGCTAAAAACAGCAGATAATTCAGCCTGTAATTTTCTCAGAGGATGAGATGAAAAAGCACAGGCATGGTTCATCCAGACAAAAACACATTTACAGAGGGGCTCCTGTGAAAGTTACCCCAGGACGCCATGTAAAGATAATCCAAAACAAATAGGGCTTTACAGTGCTGCATCCTCCATCACAGACAACTTGCTCAGGGGTGCATGTTCCAAATAGTGAGGGGTGCAGCTAGCACCAACCTACCATAGCCCTTGTGCTTGTGGTCAGACCTATAGCTATGTCCTATATTAACATTTCTGTCAGAGAACTTACTGACAATACTGCCAAAACAAAAAAGGGGTCAAAACACATACAGCATACATACGAACCAGAGACCATGTTACATAACTAACGTGTTGTTATTATAGTGATATTATTTGAGGAATGTATATTCATAAACACTGAAATACACCACGAAGTACATTAAATAAATGTTCAAAGCACTTGACCTTCTAAAAGTTGTCACAGGAAGGCTGATGTACATGTTCAGCTTTCTAACACTCACCTTCAACTGTGTCTCACGTAATTGATGACGTCGCCTCCCAGAACTGATCTTATAGATACAGCTCAAGATCTGTGCCTGGAGCCAAGCACCTTTACGACAGCTTGTGATGAGTCGTTGTAATAGTTTTGGGAAACACTTGTGTTATCAGTGCAGTCACCCCAGTAGTTCCGTCTGTGGTTTTGGGAAACAGTCTCATTACAACTGCATTGTTTAAACTATGTTTTTGGGGAAACTTACCACAGAGCGCTGATCAAGAATCAACTGACAGTGTCATAAATACAGTGGAATCTGATCCAAGATCTGCCCTGCTGCCCGTCTGTGTTGTAAGTTAAGATCTGGATGTATTTGAGAGATGCTTCACTGATGTCTTTTGATTAAAACTCTGGGCTGTTATTAGAAGACTATTCAAATCAAATCAAATCAAATGTATTTATAAAGCACTTTTTACAACTGATGTCACAAAACAGCTTTACAGGGTCAGTAATAACAACAATCAAATCATTAATCCCTAATCCCCGGTGAGCAAGCCGAAGGTGACAGTGGCAAGGAAAAACTCCCTCAGAGCTGGAGGAAGAAACCTTGGGAGGAACCAGACTCACATGGGGGACCCATCCTCCTCTGGTCTGCTAATTCTAAGTGTGTGATAAATCATAATCATGTGATGTTGTTGTAATGCTCAGGTTAACTGATATAGTGACAGTAGTGGGACAGGGATGATGATGATAGAAAGTCCATATAAACTCCAGTGTGGGCAGTAGAGTAGGGCCTCTGGAGCAGGTCACAGTAGTTGGTTGTTGGTGGGCAGCTGATCCAGGGAAGCATCATGCAGAGAA
>BRDA01013053.1:2253-17465 GCA_036984385.1 Crenuchus spilurus | reverse complement strand
AACATATTTTTTCCTTAAAATGATACATTCTCTCAGTTTAAACTTTTGATCTGTGATTTGTGTTCTATTCTGAATAAAATATTAGATGTTGCCATATCCACATCATTGCATTCAGTTTTTATTCACAATTTGTTTAGTGTCCCAACTTTTTTGGAAATAAATGTTCAAAGCACTTGACCTTCTAAAAGTTGTCACAGGAAGGCTGATGTACATGTTCAGCTTTCTAACACTCACCTTCAACTGTGTCTTACGTAATTAATGACGTCGCCTCCCAGGACTGATCTTATAGATACAGCTCGAGATCTGTACCTGGAGCCAAGCACCTTTACGACAGCTTGTGATGAGTCGTTGTAACAGTTTTGGGAAACACTTGTGTTATCAGTGCAGTCACCCCAGTAGTTCCGTCTGTGGTTTTGGGAAACAGTCTCATTACAACTGCATTGTTTAAACTATGTTTTTGGGGAAACTTACCACAGAGCGCTGATCAAGAATCAGCTGACAGTGTCATAAATACAGTGGAATCTGATCCAAGATCTGCCCTGCTGCCCGTCTGTGTTGTAAGTTAAGATCTGGATGTATTTGAGAGATGCTTCACTGATGTCTTTTGATTAAAACTCTGGGCTGTTATTAGAAGACTATTCGAATCAAATCAAATTTATTTATAAAGCGCTTTTTACAACTGATGTCACAAAACAGCTTTACAGGGTCAGTAATAACAACCATCAAATCATTAATCCCTAATCCCCGGTGAGCAAGCCGAAGGTGACAGTGTCAAGGAAAAACTCCCTCAGAGCTGGAGGAAGAAACCTTGGGAGGAACCAGACTCACATGGGGGACCCATCCTCCTCTGGTCTGCTAATTCTAAGTGTGTGATAAATCATAATCATGTGATGTTGTTGTAATGCTCAGGTTAACTGATATAGTGACAGTAGTGGGACAGGGATGATGATGATAGAAAGTCCATATAAACTCCAGTGTGGGCAGTAGAGTAGGGCCTCTGGAGCAGGTCACAGTAGTTGGTTGTTGGTGGGCAGCTGATCCAGGGAAGCATCATGCAGAGAATAGTAATCAGTCTTCCATCAGCCTTGGACCGGACCGGTGGGCAATCACTCACTCGGAAAAGACAAAAATGGAATTAGTTCTGTTTGGATTTATAGAGCACAAGGATTATGAGACATATCAGACTGTGGCTATTGACTCCGGCAGAACTATCTAAAACAGCCTACTTAAAAGGAGAGAGCCAGAAGGTAAACAGGCATGGGAGCTTCCAGAGACACTGGCATCCCTCTGCTCACAGTCAACAAACCTGATTGATCTCGTGAGCAGCAGTATGACAGCCTCAGCATCTCAGTCCACTATAAATCCCTACGCCAGTGCACCCCTGGACCTACAAGCTTTCTATAATGTAAAGTATTAATTACCAATTATTATTAGAATCATACACAAGATAAGATGTAAAATATCTTATGCCAAACCATTAGAGCTTCACCTAGGGCCCACCCCTCTCTCTTTCTACCAGCAGCCACACAATCCTATTGTTTCAATCCTACAGCTACACCTTATGGTTGCTGTGGCCGTTTATGATCCGATCAGCAAACAGCTACCCTTAACATCTACGGTTACTTATTGAGCCCATCACATGAGTACCCAAACCACACACTGCATTACTAGCTTTTCACAGGGGTCATCAGGTAGGCACCTTCCCTCATCAGTGTTTTGCTGAATTAAGCCAACACCTCCAAAAGGCTCAACAGTGAAGTCTGGTGTCCCAGAACCACCCCCCTCCAAGCTAGCTCTACAGACCTTCCTTACCCTTAACAAACGTAAAGATCCACACTGGCCTCCCTGGTGACTAAGGCCGTACTGAGCCCTACTGGCACCGTCAATGCATGCTCAGTGCCACCAGTTCCATGTGATCTTCACGTGCTACAACACCAACCACCAAAACAGCTCCTCTACAGTGCATTTCCTCAACTAATCTGTGTTCGCCTTATCCACAACCACTGACTAGACCTTTCAGCTGTTTCTAAAAGCTAAACTAAACAGATATGTTTTCAGCCTAGTCTTAAAGGTTGAGACTGTGACTATTGAGTTCTAGTGTTTAGTGTTTAGTACTGTTACTGTTATTCTAAAAAATGTAGGATGCTCCTTATTATTCCATTCTTCATTAAATGTTCACTCAGTATAGTGCTGCAGAAAATATAAAGAAGTGTTATGAGATTTTGATATGACAGCTACAATATTGTGTCTGTGTGTATCAGAATGTGGCACAAAGAATGGGAAGGATACCTATGTGTGGGCCAGGGCAGCAACTGGAAGACTTGCAACACCTGATAGTATCTTTCCCATGCGCACATACACACACACACACACACACACACACACAGAGGCTGCAATATTGACAGAGGCGAGAGATTAGGAAATCATAACCGCATTGGACACGTTCACTGTGTCGAGTGATTATAAATAGGGGTTCTGCCAAGCACACAATCCACACGCCACTAGTCATATTGACGTTTGCCCGTCCTCTGGGGCTCCAGCGTCTGGCCAGCAGGAACCTCACCATTGTGAGCCAGCGAGAGAAAAAGATAGCCGCCTTTTCACCAGCAGCCAATCCAGACGCTTTTGTTGGGCCATTGAAAGTGGCGCATTGACTCCCTGTCGTCTAATGGCTTGTCAAGTATCCCGTGTGCGAGATCTTTTGATAACTATTTAACTGTAGACGAAATAGAGTAAAACATTTCCATTAAAATAAAAATCCATACTCACATCCTGTGAGTTTTCATCACAGCCTGTATTCACAAGCTCAGCGACCCCAAGACCGCATGAGTTGAGTTTTTTGCGAATGTCGGCTGGATTATTGTTGTGGAGGCTTGAGGCTGCCCCTGCTGTCTGGAACAGTCGATAACCAGCTGCAAGCAGGCAAAATTTGTGGGTCAGCCATGTCGGTGGGCCCTTATTTAACTGTGCATATTGCAAAAAAAATCAGCTAAATCGAGCCAACATGTTGGGCTTCCAGGTTACAAAATAAAATGAAAACTCTATTGAGCTGAAACAAGGATCACATCTGAAACAACGCAATGCAGTGAATTTACTTTGAGTAAAGCATCCATACACAATTTTCTATTTCAGTTCATTAGCAGCTGGCATATTTTAGTCATTTGCAGAGGTGCAGGTAAGTACTGCATTATAATGCATTGCCAACCCATTAATTGCCAATAGTAAATGAGCATTTTGATATATGACGTATCTTAACTTCTTTTGTTGTACAAGCACCATTCTTCCCTGTTTTTGGGCTTCATGGCAGAAAAAAAGTAATAATTCTTTGTCAATCTGGTCCAATCTGCTTCTCCAGCTCCTAAAAGCAAGAATGCCTGGTGAGTTAGCCCTTGTGGGGCTATAATCCATCCCCTGCCATGCTGCACCACTTTCCACGCCACTAATCCAATCTTTCCCTCCACCATGGAGCCACTGACTGGCCTGTAATCCAGTTTATACACCAGTGAAAGAGAAAGCTCTTTTTTCTCCCTCCCTGAAACCACACCAGGATGTGATGCCTTGCAAGTAATTGCTAGTGAGATGATTATTATTTTCATATATATAATTTAGATTTTGTATTTTTTCCTCTTGCTTATTAATTTGCCACACTGCCTGGCTAATTGCTCTGGCCTCAGTCACAAAGCCCAAGGTGATAGCGGTGTCATTTGCGTGCCTGTTTAAATAGTTTTAATTCGCTCTCCTTAAGAAGGATTTGGAGTCATTTGCATGTGCAAAGGGGGCAGCGTGCTCGTGCCACAGACAGGTCATTTAAACTCACCGTAACTCAATTAGTTGGTTTAATCTGACGAGAAGCTGCACACTGAAGCTGCGCTGAATAGCTCTAACTTTACCTTCACCTACCAATATCAAGAGATGTGCAAATTAGCACTATGCTACAACAACATGCAGATTACCTCACTTTAGCAGCATACTGTTATGTGTAAATCACACTGTTCACTTACACTAATGCCACTATACAATGGTGCTTGAAAGTGTCTGATCCCTTTAGAATGTTCTATATTTCTGCATAAATGTGACCTAAAACATCATCAGATGTTCACACAAGTCCTAAAAGTAGATAAAGAGAACCCATTTAAACAAATGAGACACAAATATTAGACTTGCTCATTTATTTATTGAGGAAAATGATCCAATATGACATATTTGTGAGAGACACGAGTATGTGGACTCTAGGATTAGCAGTTAATCTGAAGGTGAAATTAGAGTCAGGAGTTTTCAATCAATGTGATGACAATCAGGTGTGAGTGGGCACCTGTTTTATTTAAAGAACAGGGATCTATCAAAGTCTGCTCTTCACAACACATGTCTGGAAGTGTATCATGGCACAAACAAAAGGAGATTTCTGAGGAGCTCAGAAAGAGTTGTTGATGCTCATCAGGCTGGAAAAGGTCACAAAACCATCTCTAAAGAGTTTGGACTCCACCAATCCACAGTCACACAGATTGTGTACAAATGGAACTTCAGGACCACTGTTACCTCCTCAGGAGTGTCGACCAACAAAGATCACTCCAAGAGCAAGGCGTGTAATAGACAGCGAGGTCACAAAGGACCCCAGGGTAACTTCTAAACAACTGAAGGCCTCTCTCACATTGGCTAATGTTAATGTTCATGAGTCCACCATCAGGAGAACACTGAACCACAATGGTGTGCATGGCAGGGTTGTAAGGAGAAAGTCACTGCTCTCCAAAAAGAACATTAATGCTCGTCTGCAGTTTACTAAAGATCACGTGGACAAGCCAGAAGACTATTGAAACAATGTTTTCTGGATGGATGAGACCAAAACAGAACTTTTTGGTTTAAATGAAAAGTGTTATGTTTGGAGAAAGGAAAACACTGCATTCCAGCATAAGAAACTAATCTCATCTGTGAAACATGGTGGAGGTAGTGTCAGGTTTGGGCCGTTACAGTTACCGGAAATGTTTAGTTACAGTTATTGCTGTAAAGGGGGGTCACAGCAGATACTGAAAGTAAAGGTTCACACATTTTTGTCTCTCACAAATATGTCATATTGGATCATTTTTCTCAATAAATAAATGAGCAAGTTTAATATTTGTGTCTCATTTGTTTAACTGGGTTCTCTATCTACTTTTAGGACTTGTGTGAACATCTGATGATGTATTAGGTCATATTTAAACAGAAATATAGAAACCACTTCAAGCACCACTTTACAAGCCTTATTGCTCAGGTCACATCAATACATTTCCACAATTCACATTTATGTTGGTAAGTGACCAATATCTGTCATTAACATCAATACATAACACAACCCTACCTCAAAAACTCATCCCTACCTTGGACCCACATGAACACATTTTCTAAATCGATGGTGATTGCTTTAAAGGAATTGCTCATTCAGCAATCATATTTACACAGCTTTCCACTTAGCTCAGATGTGGTAGATCAGCCAAGACATGATTGGAGTCCTAGCTTCGATTCCTTCATTTTGAACTGGAGCTGCAAGGCTAACATTGTTAAAAAACACTAAAACTCAATAGTCACTTAAATGGCCTAGTTGTTTCTCAACATGCTCAAAGTACACCCAGATCTTAAATAAGGTTGCATAGACAAGTCAGTGTGGTTTAGGACACATAAGTAGTAATTCATCTTTAATCAATTCACTTGTTCATCGAAAACATCTCAGTACACATTACACATGTTCACATTTAGGCAAAAAAACAGATTTCAGGCCACTTTAGTCCTGTAATGTGAAAGCAGCCATATGTACATCCAATACAGAATAAAATACATTGCAGATACAAAGAGGTGCTACATATGGTGGTGCTGGGACAATGTTTTTCTACATAATTTGAAAATATGATCTGCCTTCTGCATTGTGTGAACATTTAAATGATATATAGACCAATAGAAATGGACCAGAGTGAAATCTTGTTACATCAACTTCAGTTAAACCTTAAAGGGTCTTTGTTCTATGGCAGTCCGTTTTAACATTTCATCTGATTCATCACACTTACATTCCAGATATCTGAAATTGATTTATGACTAGACGTATTAGTAAATTAAGATATCTCTAATTATATTTTGACTAGACAAAATACCTATTTGAGATATCTCTAATTACCTTCTGACTAGTCGAAATGACGTCAGATTTACCATTGATTTGTATGGCGCCTTCAATTCAAGATATCTTCAATGAATTAATGACTATCTGAAACTCACATTTCAGATATCTCCAAATAAATTATGACTAGTCAAAGTTAATTCAAGATATATTGTTTTTTTTATTTTGATTAGTCATAATTCTAATTAAAGATATCTTAAATGACACCATATTTCAAGATATCTTAAATCCATTTTTAGATAGGCAATAAATAGTTTTGTCTAGTGAAAATTTAATTCTAGATATCTTGAAAGCAAATAATGACTAGTCAAAATTCCATGTAAGATATCTCCAAATGAATTAGAGATATCTTGAATTAAACAACTTTTCTATTTAAGATATCTTAAAGTAACATTCTGACTAGTCATAATTACGTTTGAGATATCTTGAATTGTAATTACGGATGTGTGACCCGTCAAATGACGAATCCGCTGACGTCATTTGAGATATCTTGAAAGGAATTTTGACTAGTCAAAATGTAATTGAAGATATCTTGAATTATTGTTCTTACTAGTCAGAATGTAATAGCAGATATCTTAAATTACCTTCTGGATAGTCAAAATGTGGTTTTGTCTAGTTATAATTACGTTTGAGATATCTTAAATGTACTGTAATTACGGATAGTCAGAAAAATGGATTAAATGTTAAAACGGCCTGCCATATTTGTTCGTGATGATCAGGTCATTAAGAGCTGTGACATCATCAGAAGGGATGTATTTGCCCTGAAGAAAACTAGTGTTAAGAGTTGATACTAACAGTACAACAACAGAGTACTCTGCATGTAAATCAACTGTGCAAAGTGAGCACACAGCCAATCACAGAGACCTCACAAACCAATAGCTTAAAAACTACTCTGCTTAATTGCTGGCCTGTTGAATGGTTTTAAATGTGCAGAATAATTTCACTCCCAGAGCTATGATTAAATTGTATGAAAGTGGTGAAGCTGTTACCAAAAACCTAAATGATTTTACACCCACTGGCCACTTCATTAGGTACACATACCTTGTACACTCATTGTCCATTTTATCAGCTCCACTGAACATACAGGTGCACTTTCACCTGTTCTTCAATGATCAGGACCCCAACAGAGCAGGTATTATTTGTGTGGTGGATCATTCTCAGCACTGCAGTGACACTGATGTGGTGGTGGTGTGTTAGTGTGTGTTGTGCTTTTATCAGTGGATTAGACACAGCAGAGCTAACACAGCACCACCACATCAGTGTCACTTTAGTGCTGAGAATGATCCAGAGAAACAGATAAATTACAGTCTTATTGTAGAACTACACAGTGCACCTGTATGATCAGTGGAGCTGATGAAATGGACAATGAGTGTAGATACAAGGTGTGTTTATGTAACGGAGTGGCCAGTAAAATTCTGATTAAGTAATTTTTGTAAACTGCTAATGATTTAGAGCTTTACAGCACTCAGAAATATTATTGCAGTTGAGATCTATTAGTGCTTCATTAACAATAGTGGCTAGTGTTTTTGCACCCCTAATTACCATTTTGGATATAGGAGGTTTCAGTGCGTATTAATCTATATAGCTTCAACCTCCAGCAAGCAGAAGTCACAAGATACAGCAGAAGGGACAGTAATTAAGAGCGGAAACACTGTATCCAGCTGGAGGGATCCAGCCCATCAATAGCCACTAGTTCATTGGAGAGTAACTCTTCTTCACGCTGTCACAGATATGATGAATGAAGTACAATTGACATGAATGGGAAATAGATTTGAGAATAATCCAGCCTAATGAAAGCAGAGTGTTAGCATGATTAATACATTATTGTTTAATCAATTTGTCTCCCGTAGCACAGGATTTAACATGGACAGAGAGAGAGAGAGAAAAGAGAGAGAGAGAGAAAGAGAGATACAAGTGAGATGAGCCTCATGACTTAAAAATGTATTCTGTTCACTAATCAATAACCCAGGTTTTATCCTCTAAATTATAACAGACACTTTTAATGGGTCATAAAAGGAACCAGACATGTTATTAGGTTTGAATTAATTCCTTTAGTTTACAGGTCGGATTTAACCTTTACAGGTCCAAAGATATTTCATTCAGACATAATAAAATAATAGTATACATTCTAATAATGAAACAGAATATTAGAATATAATAATATAGAAATAATAATAATAAAATTATATATTCAGTTTCATATTCAGTTACATTTACATTTGGCATCATTATGTTCTGAATTTTTAATATGTGAAAAATTGTCTAATTGAAAGATCAAATTAAATCAAACTCAAATCACAGTAAAATATAATCTATGCTGTGAATTTACAGTGGAAATCCTGTAGTACAGCAGCTTTCTGTAAAACATGGCACATTCTGGGAGATACAAGCTAAGTGTCCCCATCAAAATGAATTTCACAGTAATCAGCTGTTATTTACAGAGCATGCTGGGAAGGTGACTGCTATTTTAAGCAGCTTTCCCAGCATCCCTTTCTGGGTTTGTATTAATGAACTTTCTTCACCCACAGTTCCTTGCACATGGTTCCCAGTTTCACATTTGACATTTTATTCTTTCTGTAAACATAAATCTGAGCACATTAAACATGTTCTGTTATTCCCACCATGCTGGTCTTTATCAGTCATGTTATAACAGTTATTGTGTCACTGTGAGCTTTCTGAGCTTACAGCCTAACTTAAATTAATGTGACTGCAAAAATGTTTTATGTTATGTTTTAGGTCATCTCCATAATTTAATCCAACTTCTTCTTGTCATGCTCCCTGTTCCTCCCGCCTGTCCTGTTTCCTCACGCTTCTCTCCAGAACTCCATTTCCCATCATACCTTGTCATCCTGTCCTTCACTCCGTAGTTGCTTCACACCTTCCAGAACTCCAATTCCCAGAATTCTGTTAGGGCCCCTCTAGTCATGTGATCTCCGTCTCAGCTAATCCCAGTTCCCTCTCATCTACTCCCCTGTATAGTCACCTCTCTCATCTCCACACATTGCAGTATTGTATCTGCCTTAGCTCATACCAAGCCTTGTTATTCTTTATGCCTTCTCGTATTCTGACCTTGCTTCCCTTCCGTTTTTAACCTTGACCTTGTTCTAGCCCTTTGTTATTCTGTAGCATTAGGCTATTCTGTAGATTAGCATTAGTCTGTTCAGTAGCTTAGTCGTAGTCTATTCGTTAGCTTAGCCTTAGCTCTGTTTCTTAGCTTAGGTTCAGTGTAGCCTTAGTTGTAGCTCTCTTTATCTATCCGTTTTTCTGACATTCGCCTGTCCTCTATCTTATGTGTTTGCCTCGCTTGGATATTGAACTTGGATAGTGTTTTTGCCACTTTCACAATTCCCAGAATGCACTGCGCAACCGGCAACATCCGGTTCACCATTTTCTCTTGTTTATGTCTGTGCCAGCTATGCTACATACACTGTTTACAACTTTATTTGGGAAGTAAATACTTACGTGATATCTACCGTACTAGCTTTTGTAACTATATGCAGATAATATGTCTTTGGATATTAAACATCATATCTTGTTGTGTCAACTTGTATTTTCAATTTATACAGTGGGTTTTTAGTGTAAACACGTTGCAAGCTATCGTGTTGCATGCTATCAATACTAAGGTACACTACTAGCGTAGCTGGCACAGACAATAACAAGAGAAAAACAAGAAAAAATGGTGAACCGGATGTTGTCATTTGCGCGGTGCATTCTGGGAATTGTGAAAGTGGCAAATTGGCTTATGCTTTTTTGGATCATCTTTATCTAGTAAACATAATTTTTATCAATCTGCATTTGTCTGTTACTGTTCTGTCTGAACCTGACAATTCTACTAATTTAAGATTCTGGATTTCTGATTTTCATAAGCTGTAACCCAAGCCAGACATCAACAGTAAAACAAAAAAAGATTGAACTGTGTTTTTATGTGAATAAATATAATATATGAAGTACCTTTTTGAGTAAAACTGTGAGCAATAATGAACTTTATTACTATATACATACATACTGTACATACATACATACAAATGCACTAGTAGGTGCTTTTTTAAGTTTATTTCTGTTGTCATTAACAGATCATGGTATTGGCTGTAAAATAGTATGTTGACAATTAGTTAAAATTCAGCAATATGAGACATTAACCTGGCAATGTTGTCAATATCATGTGCCTACAGTACACTGCTGCAATTAGTACTATTGCAGAATTTGATCTGTGTAGATGATAAGCAGTACTTACTGTAAACAGTAGTTAAATTATGTAAATAAAGAAAATACAGGGATAAACCTGTATATTTGGATTGGTGAAATGTGTTGTAATGATGAATTACAGTATCAGTACTGTGAATAAACAGCACTATAGTGGTAAAATTACTGCCAGTGAATTACTCAAATTTTACAGTAAGATTACGCACAAAAGTGGCTTTAAAAGCTTTGAATTCTTACATTCTCCATGTTTTCCTCTTGTTACAATGAGCTATGAATGAAAACTAATTCATACTTTTGTGAATTCTATGCATTAATTGTATATCATCAGAGCATATTTGCTGATGTCTCTGTACACAAACATTCTCCAAGTCAACAAGTGTACATGCTGTTCCAGAGAGTGACGTGTGTTCTGTGAATAACTCTGGTGTGTAATCTCTCCTCCCTCAGGTGGGCGGTCACACCATGCTGCCCATTCGCTGGATGCCTCCCGAGAGCATCATGTACAGGAAGTTCAGCACGGAGAGTGACGTGTGGAGCTTCGGTGTCATCATGTGGGAGATCTTCACCTACGGGAAGCAGCCGTGGTTTCAGCTGTCCAATAATGAGGTACAGGAGAGTTTCACAGATTTTTAGAAGCTGAGTGAGAGACTGTAACAAGTTAAGGTAACCAGAGACCGTCACAGAGTTGTGCCATTTGCTCAGAGTTTAGAGATCTTTGATGTCAGATTGTACAAATAAAGCAGCACTTATCTGTACTAAACAACCAGAAAAACTATTTTTCACTGAATGAAATTAAAAACATGAACAAAAGCACAAAGAAATTCAGTCAGACAATGAAAATATTGTATTGTGTCCACTGCTGAGACTACTGTACTTTTATAATTAACCATATTTATATAATCACTATTAACTACTCAGTGTGATGTGATTAAAAGTCTCCATCACCAACATTTAAAGACATCAGTATTCATCCTGTCCTGCTTCTATTGTCAGTTAATTAGATTACATTGAGTAGAATAGCAATTTAGATAGATAGATAGAAAGATGATTGATTGATTTGATTGATTGATTGATTGATTGGTTGATTGATTGATTGATGTAGTATATACAGACTTTCAATACATATCACTCAAGTTTCAGTCTATAAAGTCCATATGTGGAAACTACACAGTAAATCTGCCAGTGTTAAATCAACACTATTAGAGTTAATTTAACACTGAGGGTGTTAAAATGTAACACTCTCAGTGTTAATTTAACTCTAACAGTGTTGATTTAACACTGGCAGATTTACTGTGTATACTGCAAGAACAGCCTGTTTTGAATTCAGGTGTTTTTGTGATGATGCATATCCCATAATCAGCCTTGAACACTTCAGCTTTCATTTACACTGAATTGCTTAATACAGGTCAGCCAATCAGAATAATGTTATTTACATATAGCAGATTTAAAGGTACAGTAACAAAAACAGCCTGTTTATTTGTATAGAAAGAGAGGTTGGAACATAAAAATAATTATGGCTATTTTTAAACCCATACAGTGATCAGATGTGGGCCTCAGGGAAAAAAATGAAAGTGCAATCAAAAAGATCAATATAAAAATTAATTAACCCTTTAAAATAAGTATTTGATTATGTTCTGTGAGAACTGTTCTGTTTTTATTCTCTGTACTGTGTGTATGCCCCTCTGGATAGCTGTAGTAGTTTAATTTAGATTACTTACATTTGTTGTGTATGTCCCCCTACAGGTCATCGAGTGCATTACACAGGGTCGGGTTTTGGACCGGCCTCGCCTTTGTCCCAAGGAAGTTTATGACCTCATGTTAGGCTGCTGGCAGAGAGAGCCACAGCAACGACTGAACATCAAAGACATTCAGAAAGTCCTTTATGCTTTGGGCAAAGCCACACCTGTCTACTTGGACATCCTCGGCTGACGCTGGTGCGCTTCATTCTCGCCAGAGGCCAACGCAATCCAGGAATAACCAAACAGCCCCTAACCTTACTACTCCACTGTAAAATCACCTACACGCTGGGGATGGACTTAAGTGCCTGCAACACCTTTTTCAATACACTGGAATAAAAAAGAAAAGAAATATTTAAAAACAAGTACTTTTACATTTTGTTTACTCGTACAGTATATAGTGTACAGAATTCTATGAAGATAAACATTTTCCTAAAAACTGACAACAAAAAAGGCCGAATTGTGTAAAGGAAATGTTGCCTTTGACACGGCAACCACTCGTCTAATGACTAAAGCTTTCCAGTGTTTCATTTTATAAGCATATATATACATATATGAATCTATTTTTATTTATTTAGTTTCATTTTGGAAGGTATGGGTGCCTGTCACGTTCAGCGCTGTCAATAGATCTTCATTTTGAGACGACTTATTTCAGATTTTGTTGTTTTGTTTCTGAAGCCGGGACTGAAAAGCCTTACTAAATTTGGGTTCTTTATCTTGATCTCTTTTGCTTTCTATCTTTATTTCCATTGATTGGCGATTTTGATTTTTTCATCGGTGAAGAGTTCTTGAGTGCAAAACATCTTTAGAATACTAAAATATAGGTATATTTTAATTGTATGTGACTGTACATACTGTAAATTTATATACTTGTCAACTTAACTTATTTTTTTTTCTTTATATGGTTGTTTTTTTGTTTCAACCCAGTGGTTGGTTGGTAGCATAGACTTTCTAAACACTCAACCATAAGAGGGCATAAATATTGTTCAGTGTGACCACTAGTGCAAACACTTAATCCCACGCTTCATGGTCAGTTCATCTCCTGTACGGAGCCTGGTCTGGAAGGAACTGCTGCATTTGAAGGCAAGTGAATGTTTGTGGAGGAAACATCGGCGTCCTGCAAACTCATATTCAATGGTAAACTGCTTTATTTTCAAAGTTGCAAAAAAAAAAAAAATCTGTAATGTGGCGTAGACGAACCGCAGGCTTCCTTTCACCACTCTGAACGGACACTCGTTTGAAGCAATGTTTTGCAGTTCTTCATAGTATGTGATATCAGTGCCATTGCATCTGAAGTTAACGATCTCACGGTGTTGTCGTCTGTAGCGAAACAATTCTGTGTTCTTTTTTGCGATGGGCGTGTCTGTAGTTATTTTACACCAAATCTTTCGCAGCGTCACCATTTTGAAAATCTCAGACTCTCTTGCCTCTTTGCAGTACCGGAAACGTTTGCTAAAGACAAACGAAACAATGTATGTTTAGATTATGTATTAAATAAATATTCCAAATCTGGACAGTTGGGAAGGCTTTTATTTCTTGCTTAGTGCTGTTAAATGTGTGCGCTGATACCTTCAGGGGTTTCCGATCAAATCGGCATCATTTATCTGTTTGCGTTTCTGTAGACTGGTATGTGGTCATGTGAACACAGTGACTCAAACAATCCTCAGCACATGCATGAACAACTCTCCTCCAGATGGCCTCGTGTTCATCACTGTGTTCTGTCATATTGAGTTCACGGTCAGCAACAAATCCTCTTCTGAACTTCTGCAGCTTCGTTTTTGGAATGACATGCAGGATCTGAGTGCAGTCAGTCTGATGGAATCTTATAATATCATATAAGACATTATTCCCACTACATAACAGTGGGAATAAGCACCTTGGGTTAATAAGCACCTTTCCTCATTACTCCTGTGTTCACTATAGAGGTTCACTAGTTCAGTGTGGTGCGTCGATTACTCGGTACCACTCACCAGACTTGTCATTCCCCTTTGGGATCAGTGGCCCATGGGGCACCACTGAGGCACTCAGTCAATGTATGAGACGTCTCAACACTGCTGTGGTGGTGGTGTGTTAGTGTGTGTTGCACCAGTACAACTGAATGAGACGGAGTAGAGCTGCTGGAGATTTTAAACTCTTATGTTATTTCACTGTCCGCTCTATTAGACCTTATTCATCCACCTGGTAGATGAAAAGTCAGGGACAGCAGCTCATCTGTTACTACACAGTTTGTGTTGGTCATGATGTAGTACATCTGTGGTGATGATGCTGCCTACAGGACGCTGTTGGCTGCAGAGTTTTGTTTGCTGCACTATTTTAAAAATAACAGCTCTGCTCCACGTGTACCAGACAACACTAACACACCACCACCACGTCAGTGTCACTGCAGTGCTGAGAATGATCCCAAATATTAGCTGCTATGTGTTGGTCCTGGTCACTGAAGAACAGGTAAAAGGAGGATAATAAAGTCTACAGAGAAACAGATGAACTACAGTCTGTAACTGTAGAACTACAAATAGTCCATCCATCCGCTGCGAGGGTAACAACCCAAATAAAGCAGACCAGTCGTCCCTCTCCACAGCCACCTCTTCTTCATATGGGAGGATTCCAAGTCCATCTCAGAGATATAATGTCTTGAAATAATTAGTTTTGTGTTTCTAATTTGATCAAATAGTTAATTAAATATTGATTAAAATCATCTTTGTTACAGTGTATGGACTATATAATAAGTTATTTCTTATATAAACGAGCAACAACTGTTAATATGGTGAGTCAAAATGTTTGTATTGTAGAGTATTTTTGTTTAGTCTGGTCCAGAGAAAAAAGATTTTTCTCATTTTTGTTGTTTTTTGGCTACAGAACAGGGAAATATTGGAAATGTAGTCAAAATTAACACTTAACTAAATGTAAAGTATACAGGGGTTAGACAATGAAAGTGAGACAGCTGTCATGTGAGTGTGGGAGGTTTCATGGCTAAATTGGACCAGTCTGGTGGCCAATCTTCATTAATGTCACATTGCACCAGTAAGAGCAGAGTGTGAAGGTTCAGTTAGCAGGTAAGAGCACAGTTATATAGTATATTACAATGCACACAACATTATGGTGACATACCAGAGTTCAAAAGAGGACAAATTGTT
>BRDA01013052.1:13395-36669 GCA_036984385.1 Crenuchus spilurus | reverse complement strand
TTGCTGATTGGCAGGTGTTCAAATACTTATTTGCAGCAGTAACACACAAATAAATAATTTAAAAAATCATACATTGTGATTTCTGGATTTTTTTTTCTTTTAGATTATGTCTCTCACAGTGAACATGCACCTAAGATGAAAATTTCAGACCCCACCAGGATTTCTAAGTGGGAGAACTTCTAAGGGTGTTCAAATACTTATTTTCCTCAATGTAATAATTACAATGAAAACTCTTAGTGGTTAACCCTAGAACACTAATGTTAAAATTAGTAACACCATCACTAACGTTGGGTATAACACTGTATGACAAGTTTTGGAACCCTTCTTTAATTTTACAACAAACAGCATCACATAAAATAAAAAAGGTACCATGACCCTATAAAAAAGCTGAAAAAATATTGGAAAATCAGGTAATCCTTAACAGGTAATGTCCTAATAAAAAATAATAATGATGCTGGGAACTTAGTCTTTGGTCCACCCATTCCTGGGACATGTGAGCCCTGTCTGATAAAGGCACAGTCTTCCTGCATGGTCAGCCATACCATTAATGACATCAATGAGCGCCCTGAAGCTACCCAAAGTCCCATGCAACTCAGACAGCAGCAACACAATGAAAATCACATGACAAAAAATTATGTGGGTGAAAATCACCTGGCGTTAGCATTCTAGGGTTAAGAATAGAAATATCCAAGTACTGTAAAGATGTCTCTTCTGTGATAAAACACCTGCTATTCAGCAGGCATGCTGATAATCACATTACAATATACATGCAAACGTCTAGTAGGGATCATATTAACAATTTAGCTTAGCAACTGTAGACAGGTAGCAGAGATGAACATGGTTACCAAGAGAACACTGACTTGAAACCTAAAATAACTGCCAGGGAACATATTATTCTAACACGCACATGTTTTAGTCATGGCATTTGATGATTTTCTGGCACACACACTCATCCAGATTAATGGGTGAGAGATTGGGAAGTGACCTGTGGCATATCACAAACAGCACATCACACTTATGTCAACAGTGAAATATAGCCAAATAAAAAAGCTGAGAGAAGCACCATATTTGACCCAAAAAATAATTTTCTAGAAACATCTGCATTTGATTTCATTAGAACACAAGTATTTTAAAGAACATATGTCCATAGGAAGTGAAATATTTAAAGCAATCATTCATAATTTCCATAGTTTTTAGTTTGTAGAAGTGATTCACTGACTAACAAGTTGGAGTACATTTTTTAACAGTTCATAAAAAAGCAATTTCTACATAAAACCAAGATAATACTAGTGCATGTCCAAAATTTTTGATTATTGTCAAAAGTTCATTTGTTTTCAGAATTTAATTCACATACACTACTGCTCAAAAGTTTGAGATCACACAAACTGAATATCTGTGACAACCTGGACTTTTATTTCTGTGTTTTTGTTTCGATTTGGTGATAAAATCCACAAATTCTCCAGCATCAGACACTCAAACGTTTATATTAGAAGAGTGAGGTAGGACAGAGTCATGTCCAGTGACGTCTCACACACAATGTGTTAAACTTCTGGTGGAGATTAAACAGCTGTAGTAAAGCTTCTAAACTCTTCTAAACTCACCATCAACAACGACACTGTTCTACCTCACCTTTCTACTATAGAAGACTGAGTACCTGGAGCAGCAGCATCCATAGACTTTATTATAGTCTAGAAAATAATAATAATTATACTACTACTACTACTACTACTACTACTACTACTACTACTACTACTACTACTACTAATAATAATAATAATAATAATAATAATAATAATAATAATAGGGCCCTTCTGAAATAAAAGTACAGATTGTCATGGAAAATGCTTGGTGATCCCAAACTTTTGAGCGGTAGTGTAAGTAAACTCATTTTATATTCATTACATGTAAAGTGACATATTTTAAGCCTGGCTTTAATGTTGATCCTGTTTGAATAGTAATTTACTCAAAATTAAATATTCTAATAATCTGAGATTCTGGATTTCTCATTGTAATGAGCATTTTCACAAAAACTTGAATATCACTTTACTTGTAATTAATATAAAATGAGTTTACCTTTAAGATTTAAATTATGAACAACAAATATTTTCACTATATGCTAATTCTTTGATGTGGCACTGTATCCCATACATAGAATGAAAGAACGCTGACATTTACTGCCCAAATAGCAGCAACGTCTGGCAAGGCATGATGGCTAACATGGCCTGAAATATCCTTTCTTACCCATGATATTCTCCACCACTACTGTAAACTAGCCTAAGTGTCTGAAACAGGCACCGCACTGGTGAGTAAGCATCTCTGCACAGCAGTTTTGTGGAAATAATGTCAGCAGAAGGTTCTTCAGATGAACACCTGGTTAAAAGTAGATGGGTGGAGGTCTGCAGTCTGTAGGCTCTGCAGCAGACGTTGCACTGTGGCACTGCGGCCCTGTGACTGCTTCCACAACACCAAGCCTGCAAGCACCTGATTTTGAACACTGAGCGGATGGTCGGCACGACAACGGTAGAGCTCCCCAGGTGACAGTCCCAAGTCCAGCAGCACCATCTCCCACTCTGATCCAAGATGAGATGCCAGTCTGTTCAGCTGCTGATCGGATGGAACCGTGTTGAGAAGGTGCTCTGGAACATTCCACTGACCTACAGACAGGATAAGAGGGAAAAAATTAAGACAAGCTTTTAAGCATGTTAACAATAACCAAAAACATTACACATTTTCAATCAATGACTTGGTAACAGTAAAAATATGATCCTTTGAAAGGTTCAAAAGCCACTGATACTATATAAAGTACAATGTAAAACAATTAGTGGGTTTTGGCATTAAAACAAATGTTTAAAACTCACTGTTCCAAACAATTGTGCCCGACTGTTGTAATATATCTAATCCAGAGTGACTTATTGAAATACACATTATGATAAGTCCTAATCCTACAGAACATCCCCGACTCAGTGGCTCCTTTGGGACTAAAAGTTTATCCAATAACACCAGTGGATGACGCTGTAGCCATTGTTTCTTCAGCCTCTATAATATTATTAGCTTTCAAAACAAGACAGCTGACCCTCAATGTCAGAACACCAGTACCCCTCAATTCTACCCTGCCATTCAACAAAATATACTGATTAATAGCTCAGCTGGAATATAATAATCCATCTCCAAAAATTTGGATATTGTTCAATTGTGTTTATAATGAGCAATTTTCTAAATACAGCACACTACAAAGCTAAAAGAATTACAAAAGCAGTTTTGCAAAATGAATAAATACATGTGAAGTATGTTTTCCTTGAGCGCGCCATAATTTTGAAGGCATTAAAAACAAGTGAATCAACTGAAAACTCAGGTAACATAATGGTACTCATCTCGCTCTAACTGGACTCACCTGATGCTCACTGTCATGGCAACGTCTCACACTGTCTAAAGAAAATCTCCTTTTACATGTACACACAAGCGTAGAGCACCACTTAGTGTAGACATTACCATGACAATGAACAAAAGAAGTGGATGGATAAGTCCGGGGTTCCCAACTCCTGATCATTTTAAATGTATAAACTACCATTACAACACACATGCACATGCACAGAACATACACACAGCTTCTGTTTGGGAATGTAATCGGATACAGGAATTTATATGGTTATTATTCTTCTATTTAACTGATTATTTACAGCATTACGCACCTTGTTTGATCGGCCAGAAACTGTATTCGGAACGGCATCAATTGGGCTACTCGATCCCGGCTGAGGTGTATATGTGAACATGTTTGATTTACACTGAGCTATTAATCTGATTATTAATGGATTATTAGGCTGCATGTAAACACAGCCAGTGAAGTACAACAAGCTGACTGTAGAAAGCTCTTCAGTCTTCATATTTTCACAAAGCTAAAAAACACCATCTATAGACAAGCTCCAATTCATTTCTATTCCAGCAAAGAGTGTTCTGACTGGAGATGCCACTATCTAGTGACCAAAAGGATAAGCACAAACTCTAGAGGCTGATGAACACAGCTCAGTAGATTAATGGAACAGAACTGCCATCAACAGAGTAGCTCAACTCATGCCGCAGGCAGGATCCCAGAAACTCCCACCACCCAGCTCACAGTCTGTTCATTTGGCATGAAATCAAATATAACTTTTGATGTCACAGATTAGAGAACATCATGACCCGAAGACACAGTTCATGGACAGCTTTTACCCCACAGTGTGCCCGATTGTCAAGGACAGGCAGATAGGCACATAAACATAAACAGTGAGCTCCTAGGCCTGCTCACAGGACACTTAAACATTTGTCATATTCAGTTAATTTGTACTACAACCTACTATGAACTACTGTTAACCTAAACTTAAGCAGCAGTCTTAAATAATAGCACAAATATTACAGTGTGAGGGCTGAATTTCATATAGTTTTAGTAGTTTCCCAGTCTCTAGCCAAGTAAATGGGTTTGTTTACATCTGAGGTGTTTGCATATTACAATACCAAAAAACAACAACAACAGAAACAAAACAAAATATCAGTGTATAATCAGGGAATATTTTCTTGATGCTCATATATTTGCTGGATCTTGATGAAGACTGATGGTGTCTCAGTGGACTAAGGTGCTGTCACTATGATCTGACTATCACATGTTCGAAACCCAGGTCACGCTGCTTGCCATCTGCAGATGGCACCCTCTCCCCTGGACTACTAAAAGTAATGTCGGCTGACTCAGGCATCTGCCAGGCAATCCATTAGAGCTGGGCATCCTGCACTTTCCTCAAAGCACGTTGGCTGCCCGAGCAGTTTGAAAAGAGGTGGTGGCTTGACTTCACATGCATCAGAGGAGGCCTGTGTGAGTCTGCAGCCTCCTACAGTCAGGGACATAAAAATTGATGGGGAGAGTCAATGAATGGGTGGGCCAATTGGCTACCAAACACATTGGGAAGAAATTCAAGTAAAAATGTTAAAAATTTAAAAAAGACTGACGGGGTCTTTGAGAAAAATACTGCACTTAATCCTGTCTCTAGTCTACATTGAATATCAACTTCAACTGTTTGTCCCACCCATATTCTGTCTCTTTGTGCACAGTGTATTTGTCAGTTTCTTGAGAATCATGGGAGTTTATCACAAGTTTATTACACGAGTGTGACAAAGGTGAGACAAACCAATCACAAAACAGAAAAATAATACATAAGACATGAATATTAAGCTCAATCATAACACTTTTTCCCTTCATATTCTAATGAATTTTTAAATGAAAATATGATATTAACAAAGTTCTCCGAGTTGAGGCTTTCATGAAGATGGAAGGTAGGAAAAAGGTTACTACCCTGTCATACAAAATTGTATCATGCTTGTTTGCTAAGTGGCCACAAGTCATGAAACTGTAATTAAATTTAAATGCCATATTAAACTGTATTTAAGTGAACGTGAATAAGAGGAGTACACAACAGCCAAAAAGATTGTGAAGAAAAGCATCAGAGCAGACAAGAGAAGTTACATCAACAGCTTGGCAGTAGAAGCAGAAGAAGCAGCAAGAAATGGAAACATGAAAGGGCTTTACTCCACCACGAAGAAGTTGTCAGGAAAGTTTAACAAGCCGGACAGACCAGTGAAAGACAAACAGCAACGAGACAGATGGAAGGAATACTTTGAAGAGCTGCTAAACAGACCAGCACCACCAAACCCGCCAGACATACTAGCAGCAGCAGCAGATCTTCGAATCAACTGCAGCACACCTACCAGGGAAGAGATCTGAAAAGCTATTGGACAGCTGAAGAACAACAAGGCTGTGGGCCCAGACAACGTACCTGCTAAAGGCAGACATGGACACCACAGTGGAGATGCTGTTACCACTGTTTGAGAAGATCTGGGAGGAGGCGCAAGTGCCAGTAGAGTGGAAAGAAGGCTACCTTGTGAAGCTGCCAAAGAAAGGCGACCTTAGCAACTGTGCTAACTACAGAGGGATCACGCTCCTGTCGATCCCTGGGAAAGTGTTCAACAGGATAATTCTGAATAGAATGAAGGACAAAGTAGATGCTCAACTGAGGGATCAACAAGCAGGCTTTCAGAAAGGCCGGTCCTGCATAGACCAGATTTCTACCATACGTATTATTTTGTAGCAGTCCTTGGAGTGGAACTCTTCTCTATACATCAATTTTGTAGACTATGAGAAGGCGTTTGACAGTCTGGACAGGAACACCCTCTGGAACCTTCTCCGGAACTACGGAGTACCAACCTAGATAGTTAACATCATCAGGAACTCATATGACGGGTTGACCTGCAGAGTAGTCCAAGGAGGACAGTTGACAGATGCTTTCGAGGTGAAAACTGGAGTGTGCCAGGGGTGCTTACTCTCACCGTTTCTCTTCCTTCTGGCAATTGACTGGATAATGAAGACGGCTACATATAGAACAAGAACTGGAATCCAGTGGACGCCCTTCACACAACTTTGACCTTGACTTTGCAGACAACTTGGCGCTCCTGTCTCACAGTCAAATGCAGTTGCAGGAGAAGACCAACTCGGTAGCAGCAACCTCAGCCCAGGTAGGCATGAGCATAAACAAGAGGAAGACTAAGGTCCTGAAAGTCAACACAAGCAGTAACGAACCAATCAAGCTGGAAGAGGATTCCTTAGAAGAAGTAGATCAGGGGTGGCCAACCCTGGTCCTGGAGAGCCGCATTCCTGCACAGTTTGGTGATGTCACTGCTCTGACACTACAATTAAACCTGCTAATTGCCTGCTGAGTTGAATCAGGTGTGTTTGATCAGGGAGATCACCAAACTGGGAACTGGATGCAGACACTAAGCGGATGGGGTACACCTGGAGCCAGCTAGAACAAAAGGCCCAGGATAGGGATGCCTGGCGATGTCTTGTTGACGGCCTATGCCCCAGGAGGGGTAGCAGGCATAAATGAAAAATGAAAAATGAATAAGAAGGTAAAACGTCAGTCTGAATTTCAGCTCAACACCTGCACAGTTGAATTAGTACTATTTTCATTCAAACACAAATGCTTTTTTTCCACCTAAAAATAGTATTTACACAATTTACCATTTACCTCAGATGTTGTCAATCAACATCAGACATGCTCAGTATGCTCATGATGGAAACCACTGGGAAACTTAGGTGATTACTGAGTTCCAGTGTTTATTAGCAATTCAGCTTCAGTTCTATAACAAATTACCACAATTTAATCTCCAAACATTTATTGGGTGACTGACTACTTCTGAGATAAGTGGAAAGTTGTGTACATATGATTGACGAGAGGGGAATTTTTTAAGCAAATCTTCCATTTTATTACTTTATTACCATAACAGTGCAATACCGGTCCTGTTGCTGAGCAATATCAGATCACCTACTCTTGTTTTTTTTTTCAGAACAGGATAGAGATGTGTTTTGTTGAAACAGTGAAGACCAAAAGAACAAAGTTCAAGTTGCTAGTTTGTTTTGAGAGTGTTTTCAAACGCCTCACGAATCCAAGGACAGTCATTGATTTCGGCTGGGTGATGACAGGAATCACGTCAGTGGTTTGATAACAAATCAGCTCTTGTGTGCGCACGAGGAACTCCTGGATGGAGGAGATATGTGTAGTATGGATTTAATCCAATTATGAACACTGCCAGAACAGATGAGGCATTTTTTCCATCAGATGATATTCTAGTGTTGTACTTAAATGTAAAAAATTGCAGGTTCTGCTAGAAAGAAATATTCTTATTTGGCTGCAAATGATTCCTAAAATATGGTCCTCAAAAGCACAGAGAAACATGTTTCAGACTGGCATGACAGTGCAGTGAATGCTGAGCAGAGTTTGGAAAGTTTGACACGAGCATTAGATCATGAATTGCATGGATCTTGAAGAATTAATCCTTCAAATTAAGGATACTTCAAAAATGAGGAAAGCACTTTTATGAGCTGTAAGTAGATGCCTGGGCAAAAACATAGCCAAAGAGAAAAATAGCAAAATATTAAGATCTAATGATCATAACCATTACATAATAGATCTTCTGCAGAGCAGATCATGTTACCAGTTTCTTCAGTTCAAAATGTAATTTAACACGGCAGTTACCAGTGGAAAAACCCCCACTTCACTGCAGAAAACATTCAGGACAATTTAGCAGACTTTAGAGTGGTGGTGAACTCTTCTACAGTGCAGTAACCCCTGCAATAATATGACCTTCATGGAATAAAAACTTTACTGCATCTTCACCACAGAATTCAGTGTCAGCCGTTGGCAAATACACAAGACTGATACTTTCTGGAAACAAGTTTTGTGGACTGATCAAATTCTAATGAGAATTTCTCGTAGATTAGAATTTTTGCGATTACTGGTAGGCTCATATGACCATACACTTCAGTACGCCTGCAAATTCAGCTACTTCCTTCACACTATAGCCTTTGGCACACCTAGATGCAACCACTCCACTTTTTTAATCATTAGCATCTGCTTTGTGACCCATTTTCCACACAATATACGAAACGTTCACTGCACTGTACCACCTCTTCTCTTCATTGATGAATTCTATCACACATTCCAGGTATTTAGTCTCATCATCCTCATGTAATGCCATCTGAAGAAGCCTGAAGTTACTACCACCTTAGTCTAATTTCTTGTCTATTCATCACCACTGGTGCACTACTGCTGTTGTGGATATTGTGATGCTATGCTTCCTCCATTAGCAATGCCAGCTCCCATAAACATGTTAAGATACATGTGGAGGCACAAGGGCAAAAGTTGTGAATGAGGCAGCATTGAGTGCTGAATTTGAATTTCCCCTAATAAAGGATTGTCTTATCTTATCTGAGATCTGCAAATCAAATCAAATTTGTCACATACACACAGTACAACTTGCAGTGAAATGCATTAGACAGTCTTCACACACAAAGCTAATGAAAATTGAAAATTAAAATATAAATACAAAAATTAAGTGCAAAAATGCAAACAGTATTAAAAATTTTATTTAGAAATGCAAAAATATTAAATTATATAATCTATACGTAAAGAGGTAGAAAAGATGTGCTGTGCATAGAGAAACTGTATTGTCCATGGTTCATTGACCATGGGATAGTCAGTGAGATCTACATCTTAGCTACATAACAGTAGATTCACTCTCCTGATCTCTCGGTGGCTCACATGGAAGACCCAACAATAATTTAAAATATTTTATTGTGCTACATAACACTACACAAAAATAGATATTAAATTAACTGAGTACACCTAAAAATGCACAAGACTGTCATTACGTTAAATAGTGTTCATTTTATTTCGTGCAGATGAAAGACCCAGGCACAGCCCGTCGATTAATTCTTCTTCAGTTATTTTAAATGGGAGAAATTTGTTTGATATTCAAGTTGACTGATTTACAAGCTCTGTTACAGAACTAATTAAACTCGTATCTCAAGATACCACTGTATATAGTAAACATAGACATAGTATACACAGACTTTATAGGGATGAGTAATATAGACATTGTGCCTATAACAGAACACACAATATACAAGCAAACATACAGATGAAGTTAAAAACAGATAATGTAGGATGAGCCTAATAACTGTCAGGGGAAAAAAAGGAGTAGCTGTGGACTAGCAGATGATATTGACAGTCAGCTGCTTAAGAGTCTGATGGAAAGAGGGTAAAAACTGTCTGGAAGTCTTGGTATACAGGGATATGTAGCCTCTGTTGGAGGGTCGACAAAGGTTGTGATCAGGGTGCAAAAAATCAGTAATGATTTTCTCTACCCTTGAATAGTACAAATCCTGAATGGAGGGAGGGGGCACCTATTATTTTCTCAGCCGTCTTTACTGCAGGCTGTTCCAGTCATATTTTGTGGCTCCTCCGAACCCCCACTGTGATGGATGTGCACAGAATGGATGCAATAACTTCAGTGTAGAACTGTTTCAACAGCTCCTGGAGATGACCCAGCATCCTCGTGTTCAGCAGAAACTACATCCTCTGCTTGCATGTTTTGAGGATCTAACTGATGTTTGACTTCCACTTTAGGTCTTGGGAAATGGTAGTTCCCAGAAATCTGAAGGTCTCCACAGTTGACAGTTACTTGTGAGGAGAAGCAAACGTCTTTCTCGTCCATCCTTTCAACGCATCCAGCTGGACGTTACAATATTATGTTCTGGCAAAAAACATTTTAATATTTTAAATAGTAAGATTTCATGTATTTAGTCTGATGTTTTCAGAAAGATATTGTTTAAAACTATGACAGTGTTAGAAAATTTTATATTATGATAATTATCGAGATTAATCAATATAGAAAAATTTACTGTGATAAAATTTTTGGCCATATCGCCTAGCTCTAGGTCATAGTCGTCTATACTGCCATCAATTACAGTCAAATTCAACCCCACTTGCCTGAAACAAGTGTAGGTTATTGTATGATTGTATTGCATGATTTGGCCTCTTAGAAACAAGTAGCTCTTATGATGAGCTCATTAATCATTTAAATTTAATGAGCTCCTCTCTGAATAGCTATTTACAGATGGGCTGCACCAGAGTGAAAAGAGCTGGTGAGAAATTAAACACCCTAAACAAGTTAGAAAGGTGAGGAAAAATGGAAGAAGAAGTGCAACAATATAGAAGAGTCTGAAAGAGGAGGTGAGTGAGGAAGAAAGATGCTATGAATTCAATTGATGTTTGCCATCCTCTCTGGGAATTTAAACACAGGGAAATTTTTATATCTGCCTGCATGGAAACTGAAACTGTAATGGTTCCTGGTGCATGTAATGTTTGGAGACATGAGTCAGGACTGTTATTAAGTAGTCTAGGACTTAGAATTGGTCTGTTTTTGGTGCTGCTTTTTATGTGGGATTTGTGTTTGAAGGAGAAAACAACAATGGTTGAGTTTCTCAGTATGTCAATTTTGGAGCTGGTTACAAAACACTCTTACAAAATATTTTAAAATATAAGACAAGAATAACCTTACAGGGGTATAAATTGGCCAATACTCTTAAAGTAATTAACATTGTGATTTTATAGCATTTGATCTAGTATTTAATATATAGAAGTCATTACAAAACAGATTTAAAATGAAGAAAGACAGACAAATATCTTGAGTGTTACAGCAAATTAAACACTGAAAATTATGGGTATGCAAAGATGCTTGAATATTTGGTTAACTGTTTCAAGTGCCAGTATTTGAATGCTGAAATTAGCATTTACCGGTATGTCATGGTAACAGGAAGATGTCAACAAATCTGTGAAAATCCATTAAATTTTAAGTCTGTAAAGTGTGACCATTTTGCAAATTTACACCTGTTTGTTGCTACATTTTCTTTTGTGTTACTGATTTTTCAGTCTGTTAGTAGCAGTGCACCAGTTTACCTGGTATGAGTCTTATGTGTAATCTTAATATCATGGTTTTCCTCCAATTCTGTTTCCAAATCAATTCACTGGGTAACTCAGGGTATACCCAAATATCACAACTAAATAATGATCCACAATGTAAATGTAGTCATCTTTTCACATTGTTAAATATCACACCACTTTTAATGGTTTCACATTAATCTGGAACTAAACGCAAATTAAGTGAGTACTAGTCAGTAGTAATCAATCTAGGGCTGACATATCAAGTTTTGGCAGAATAATTCACATTAAGCTGTTTGTTCCCTCATTTATATATGCTTTTTCCACACTCACTTTGGTCTGCCAATCCTCCTGCGTCCTTAACTGCCTTCTACAGTTCCCTTTTACAAAACACAGAGCAACTGTTTGGGCCTCTCAATAAAAGTTTAATGCAGCCTGCGTGGCTGGGAGTGCATTGCAGGAAAGAAGCCAGCTGGACCGCAGCTAAACCACTGTTAGGAGGAGCAGGGCCTACTGCATGTTTCTACACTGACAGCAAAGCTTTTCTCAGTTCAAAATTCCTGGAAAGCAGACTGCGCCAAAGGAGAGGGGAGGGGGAGCATGAGCCAAAGAAAACAAATGGGCCTGCTTTGAGAGCCAATTATTAAATGTGCCTACTTCACCCCAGTGCTGGGGAGGGAGCCTAAGCAGCATGACGTAGAGAAAGAAGGAAGCTGTTAACTTCTCGTTCTCATTTTCAGAAAAAATGTTAGAGCTTGCTAAGCATCCCAAGACTTACTTTGTGCTGGTTTTGCAAATGGAGACAGTCCTCCACTTATAAACACACATTAAGATACACACACTCACAGCACAAATCTAATATTAAGTGGCTCAGCAGGCCAAGACGCTGACATTATGATCAGAGGATCGCAAGTTTGAATCCCGGTCATGCTGTTTGCCATCAACAGCCGGCGCCTAAGAGAGCAAATATTGGCAATGCTCTCTCTGGGAAGGTAGATGGCGCTCTCTCTCACTAACACTCTCAGTGCAATGTCCGCTGCCTCAAGCGTCTCTTGATTGGTCTATTCAGAGCTGGGAATCCTGCGCTTTCCTCCGAGCACGTTGGCATCCCAGTGACGGTGTATCAGTGGTAGTTCAAAAAGTCACATGTGAATTTTTTTTCTTGTCTTTCACAGAAGTAGCAGGATATCTGAGTCAAGTGTATTAGGAAAGTCCAGAATACTTGACCAGTCACTAATGATGTTGGGATGTCCCAAACAATTTTTTTTTGAGTCTTGAGATTCACAATGAATATTTAAATATTCTGTTTTCCAACTGAAGTGCAAGTTTTATCATCTATAATGTTAATTGTTTAAACAGTGAATAGAAGCATAGACTTAACAACAGACCGCAAGCTATCCCTGCTTGCTAAAGTGGTCTTGATTCTTTATACTATTCATATCTCCCACTTAAAGCACTTTTTTTGCACATCCAGTAACACATTATCCAAAATTAAACTTTCTGTTGGTTGACATGATCAATTACTGAAGCAATTTTACATACAACTTCTTTACTTTGTGAAAAACATAGCGACCCTGTGTGATTAATTTAATGGTTGTATCCAGACATGAAACTGCACTGTTATGATCCAGCACATATTACAACCCAATTACTTAACAACATTTTTTCATGTTTGTGGTAAGAACACCATGTTCCTGCTACCACAAGATATTTACTAAGCTGTAACCCCTTGTGACCCATTACCTAGCGCAGTTTGCCTTCAATTGGTCTGCGGAGGTACTAAAATATATATAAGCTACTCAAACAACACATATCCAAATAGTCTAATATTCAAGTCTAGCCCTACAATAAAGGTAAAAATTTGTCACTCATGGTGTGACAAGCAGCTATATTTCAATGTATGAGGTTAAAAAAACAAATAGCCCACAAAGTTAGATCCACACAATCTTCAATAATATTAAGCTTCTAGACATTCTGAATAACAATAAGGAAAAACATCCATGTTACAATTCTCTTCTCAAACACAAAACATTATGCAAAGTAATCAATTACAGCTTTCCTTAAAAATGCTCGCCTTTAGCAACTGTAAGTTCACTTTAATTCACATGTCCTTTTTCTGGTTTCCTAGAAGTCTGGGGAGCGTGCTTATTTTTTCCATTTCTTTTATCCGCAGGCCTCTCTCTCTCTCCCCCATTTATTATAAGTTGAACCACAGTGAGTCAATAAAATCTTCAGCTCAGAAGCGGGAGACGGGAAGGAGAGGCAGGAGGAGAGCAGCCAACAAATGGCTTTGATTAGGCGGTATTTTTCCTAGAAAGGAGGATGCAAGGCGAGAGTGCCGGGCCTTAACGCTGATGCCAGGAATTAATGTAGCTTTCATGGAAACCAGGGCAGCAAGCCTAGCCTTGAGAAACTGAAAACACAACTTGGTCTTTTTTACTCTCTCTCTCTCTCTCATTCTGTTAAATCTTTCAAGACATGCTTTCATCACACCACACAATGCGCATATCTTGGAGTGAGCAAGATAAAAAGCAAGTGATCAAAGGCACTGCATGGGCACATTTTTAATTATACATTGTTACTCTTTTCATGGCACGTTTATTCTAACTGTACCAATTTAATGTAATTCCACACGGCATGAATACAGAGACATTTCGTTTTTAGATGTTTCTTACTGCTGTCCTATTGCACTCATAGAGCACACAAAGTTGTGAACATAGTGTTGGATTTAGCCTTTGATCTCCCTGTTAGTATCTACAGAACCACATGTGAAAAATAACCAGGTAAACTGAATGCTGAAAGAAAAGAATCTTAGAATAGCACAAATAAATCACCAAGTAGTATTGAGAAAAGCTGAGAGGAAAACCCCTTTAAAACAACCACCACTTTTCTGAGTGGAGGCATCACCATCTGCTGTTTGGGGATGATATTCATCATCCATTCAAGAGCACAAAGACAAGAAAGGCTGAAATAAGGAAGAATAAATTGAAAGATGCCACAAAACATTAAGATATTTTAAGAGCACATGTCCCTTTAAATTATTAAGTAATGAGGCAAGAATACACCTTTGTAACAATTATTAATAAGAGTGTAAGGGAGTCGTCTCCAATTCTTAACTGAAATTACAAATAAAGAAACAGAAAAAAGTATTTTTAAAAATATCATCACCTCTGAAACTCTGTTTGGTCATGTCTTAGCATTGCATGGCTGCTCCTGGTATTAAGTTTATTCATTTTTACTGCTAATGTACATAATCGCCATTCCAGGGTTATATATGAAAAACATCTGCATACATACAAAGCCATGCACATCCTACAGCCATCAAGCGAAAACACACTACGAACATTCACAGTTCATCAGAGGAAGATTTCTTATACTGTCCAAGTCATCATCTAGATATACCCAGAGACATTTTCACCTTCTGAGAATTACTAAAAGCACAAGTCCGTATCTAAATCCCAAAACAACATAGATCATTGGAAAAGTACAAATAATTGACAAATCCTATAAGAAAGTCTATTTGTAGGATACTGATGCTTTAAACAGTTTGTGCTTACAATGTACACTACCGGTCAAATGTTTTAGAATGTTTAGTTTTGGAATGGGCCTAGTTGGTCAGGGGTTCATCCTACAGCAAGATAATGAACCAAAACATAAGTCCAAGCTCTGCCAGAACTACGTCAGGAATAAACAACAAGATGGTCAGCTTGAAAACATGGAGTGGAGCACAGTCTCCAGACTTAAACCCCATCCAGCTGATTTGAGATGAAGTGAAAAGCAAAGCAAACCTACAAGTGTCAACATTTATGTGACGTTCTGCAGCAGATTTGTGAAGAACTGTATGAAGAATGTTTGATGTCTATTGTAGAAAAAATGTCACGAGTGTTCAGCTGTTATATCTGACAAAGGTGCTACTGTGATGAGTCCAAAGTTCAGATAAATTTAGGTATACAAATTATTTAACTCCTATGCTTTCAGAGTACAATGAGAGATTAAACTGAATCATTTTCTGTTTAAAAATGGGAAGTGCTTGCAGAGAGAGAAAAAAGCAGTTTTACCTTCACTAAGTACTTCCAGAAGGCTCTCGGGACTCTGTACTTAATACTAATTTGTGTTGGGCTTTTTCCTCAGAAGTCCAGGACAAAATGAACTGTAACGTAACGTGTATTGAACTGTATTGTACAGCCTTTAGAAAGTGTTACTGACTCAGGCATCAACAGTGACTGAAAACATCACAACAGGGTGTTCTTGTTTTCTCATTTTACCCAGACAAGAGCCTGATACACTTTTAAGGACCAGTGCTGTATGAAAACATGCTTCTGCTTTTGCCTAAACATGAGGACACTGTAATAAAGGACCTTTCTTTGTCTGTGGCCACCTGAGCTGCCCAAGTTATCAGTAACCTGGGGCTTTTCTCGGAAAAACGAGCAGCGAAACTGAATTTCTGGGTCAGTGAGTTCAGTTTAACCTCCTGAAGACTGTTACCTTTAACCCGAGCTTAGCATGTTAGCTAACACTTGAACCTAGCTTGGTAACAGCCCCCCGCCCTCCTGAGTCCTGTACAGACAGGGTACCTGTGTCCGAAAGAGCCGAGCTGTCCTCTTCACACAACAGTTCTGCTAACCAGGCGAAGTCGTGCTGGAGGGACTTCAGAAAGGCGCTGAAGGCGTGAGGTCCACGGCGGGGCAGGATACTTAGCAGCCTCACAGTCTTGTTTTTGTTAGAAACCTCTGACTGAATCTGCTCCACTTGACTTTCTGTTAATATGTCCTCTTGATACAAGTACTGAATGATCGTGTCGTCGACTATGAGCTGCTCGGAGAGGTGCAGTCTGTGTGCTCGGAGTATTTCTTTATGTTTTGGCTCCATAGTTAGGCTTCCAGCTCAATGTCAACACACATCCTCTCATCCGGGTAACTCGGCTAGTCTGAGGACTCCACTGACTGAGCAGCCGTTTAGTCTTTTAAAGACTTTTTATCTTAAGTTACACGGTGTTAAATAACTGTTTTTAGTTCAGAAAAATCCCCTTTTACGGTCGTTACAGCGACTAGCAACTAAACTTGAGGAACTAGTTTCGTTGACGTCTTAAATGTCATCATTTACCACCATAAGATGTTTAATAACAGAACACACACAGTTCAGTCACTGCTGAGATCTTTAATTAATACATCAAATGTTTATTAAATGTACATGAAGGAAGGCATGAGGAAAAAAAAACTTTTCTATTCACTCTTCAAAGAGATGGTTCTTCAAGGGTTCTTTAGTAAAGAAAATGGTTCTATATAGAACCATGAACACTCAAACAACCCAAAGGATTCATTCCATGGTGAAAGGGTTCTTTAGATTGATGAGGAATATGCTGTAGATTGTTCTACACAGAACCATTCTGAAAATCGTTCTATATAGCACCAAAATGATATCACAAACTGGACATTGTAACTACAACATAACCCTTTTTGGTGGGGCTATATAGAATTTTCAGAAAGGTTATGTATAGAACCATCTATTTAACTACTAAAATAAATATCTGTTTTTCCTAGGCTAGCTCCCAAAAGTAATAGTTAAGTCTTTTTCTCAGCATCTTATGTTCTGTGCTCCAGTGTTTTGGGGAAATCAAGACCCCATTCATTTTAAATGCAGCTTGACAAAATATCTTTTTTAAATAGTTATACACAGTGATATTTCTTGACAGTCTGGTAAGAGCTGTAACTGCTGTTCTATAAACAATGTTTTGTGTATTTTAGTCATATTTAGGAGTCCAAGCACTTAACATCTTGGGAAGAAAAGATACCATAGCAAAACCTTAGCAACCACCAGGGATACCACAGCAACACCTTAGCAACCACCAGGGATACCACAGCAACACCTTAGCAACCACCAGGGATACCATAAAAACACCTTAGCAACCACCATGAATACCATAGCAACACCATAGCTACCACCTCAGATACCATAGCAACACCTTAGCAACCATCACAGATACCAAAGCATCACCTTACAAACCACCTGGGATATCTTAGCATGTGAGCCATGTTAGCAATGCCCAACATCCTGCGTTTCCTTCAGGAAATTCACTTTTCTAGTTATTATTACCACTATTTAGGCACACTGAATGAGTCAGAATAACTCGGCTCTCTGCTGGTGCTATAGTGCGCTGTTTTACATATAGGCCTGTATGCTAATTTGAGATACACAGAGTTCTCCACAGAGTTTTTTGGTTACAGTGAACAACATCATCAGAAACCACATTCAGTGATTTATTTTTTAGCTAATACAATTTAAAGCATTGTTATAAACTACTTTTACCAAATTGGGCTGAAAACATGAGCAACAAAGAGTATTGAACATTGTTTAGCAGAGGTCATATAACAGTCCCTTTGATTAGTGGTCACACAATTGGTGCACTATTACATTCTTGCACACTTATGTAGAAAATGCAAACAAGAGACATAAAAATGTACAATATTATGAATATTAAGAATTTTACATTGAGAAGGCTTTAGACTAAAGAGGCAAACGATTTGTATAACTTTAAATATGACACTACATCACACCCAAAATGTGGTCTCCATTACTTGAAATACTGCACACAAATGTTTGGAACCACTGGCCAAATCAAATAATGCTTGGACTCCAGTTACTGCAGCTTTCTGATCTATTTGTTTCTTTTGCTGAACCAGTGTGTCAGTTGTTCCAGGATATGAGAAGCATTTGCATGACAGAACCTTCATGAAGAGGGAAGTACATCAGGAATTGTGACAAACAATATGTAAATCTAGTTTGATTTGGTTAATATTGAGGAACTACAGCAGGTATTGCTGAATTGCAGTCTTTTTTTATTACCAGGTCCCTCCATGAGCTGAATCAGGTGTGCTATCAGTCTTCAGACTGCAAAGGCTTTCAGAAGCAGGATTTTAGTTAATGTGCTTATATGATAATCCTACACATTTGTGATTTATTGGTGCCTGTCGTGTTTCTTATTACACAAGCACAGAAGCCTTTAAAAAACCTGAGATTTCTGCCTTCTGTTATTACGAAGCTTATGTCACACTCCAAAGCATCAACAGTTGAGTTTTAGGACATGGACACTAGCCTTCTAGAAAAATATTAATTTGTTTATTTATGTGTCTACGTGGATTTTGTGTGGCAGCCACAGCATAGTGAATATTTTGTTCAATACTTGATGGTTGGAACAGAACAGTGAGGACAGTTCAGTTTACAGGAACTGTAATTGGAAACATGATATTTTCAGGCATTTAGATTGAAGTGTTTCCAGCATATATCATCAAAGCACACATTTCTAAACAATTTGAAGACCTAATAAATAAATAAATAAGCATGAGCTAGTGAGTTTCAGGATGTTCGTATATACAGAGTAAAAAAAATAAAAAAAATTGAGTAGTTGTACTGAATACAGTATGTCTTCAAAGCAGCTTTAACATTTAGTATTTATAATTTATATGGGGATTTGTATTTTTCTGCTTATTATGAACTCTGCAGATGTCCTTTATATTGTGTTAAAATTTCATGATGATTGGACCAATAAAAATTCAGCTAAATTGCTTTGAAACGTAACATAAACTTACACTGGAAGTAAAGAAGGTGTTTGTTTTTCTTTGAGAAGTTTTTCTTTGACAGCAATGGGATATTGATAATTAAAAGCTCTTTTAATTTTAGGTTTTATGGTTAGACATCGTCTCATGAACCACTGTAACATGGTAAAATTCATACTGTCTACAGTTATCTGATCAGGCAAGTAGCATTCAAAAGAATTTATCTGCCACCTGCAAAATTCTGTCATTTTTAGTCAAAAGTGTTTTTGTTTTCATACTAACTATATGTGGTTTTTGTTACTGTACCATCCACCTGCAGTCCTTTTTTGCTCTTTTTTGTTATCAGATATTATTTTATAAATGTGTGTCTGCTGGTTAAATTTTTCTAGCAAAAATATATTTTTGCTATTTTTTGACATTATTATTAATGAATTAGTCAAAACAATATCCTGTATATCTTCTGAATCTTCATTGTTTTAGTCTGTTGTGAAAATGAACTAACTTAATTGGATTTGTGAAGGTCATGGTAAAATAGACAGAAGTCGTAGACACACTGGTCACTGATCCATCTCAAGGATTGTTCCTCTTCACAATCCAACTATTCCCACTCATGGAAAGTGTCTTGTGATTAAAATTTGATTTAGCCATGACAAATTCATCTCATTAAAAATTAATTCTGACTTGTTTTTTTTCCCTTCCTTTAAAAGAAGCTGTCAGACTCAAACAGCTGTCACCTTCAGCTCTGGACTTGGATTTCTGTAAAGCTGCTTTGTGGCAATATTTTCTGTTGAAATATTAGTTACTAATTACTAGTGAATTTCACATTAGAATATCGTGAAAACATTCGTGTGCAAAATTAAAAAGGTAAACTGTCATATTTTACATTTATTACATGTAAAATGACATTTCAGCCATTTTTGTTTTACTGTTGCAGTACAGCTTATAGCACAGATTTCTGATCAAAATAGAATATTTCAATTTAAGCAAATTACTATTCAAACAGTATCAACATTAAAACCAAAACACTTGTCATATGTCAGTTTACATGTATGACAATTTACTTTTTGAATGAAATTATGAACACAAATGAACTTTTTCCATTTTTGGAGATGCACTAGTTGTTTTATGTTTTCAGTGACAATTATGTGGTTGTTTATTTAACTAAACAGTTCATGCAATCATAAAAATATCTCATTAAATGTTACAAGTTAAGTAACAACAGTCTTTAACCTTAATCATAATTAGAAGAACAACTGCCTGTTTTATAACTTTTTCTCTATAGCAGAAAAAAAATCAATTGAACTGTAGAAACAAATGTAAAATGCTTCTATTTGAGTATGTTTTTGTTTTAATAAAGAGCCTGAAAAACAGATACAGCCATTACAACAAAGTACCATGGTACTACCATCATGATAGTGTAAAAAAAACATTAACTAATAAGCTAAAACCAATGGTATATATGTACCAATATGCCAAAAGTGTTTATTTGGACACTATAATGAATTATATAGTATTTTTGTCAGAAAAAGACTATTCAGCAACTTTACGTTAATACTAACCGTTTGCATTGAATGTAATAAACCTCTTTAAAGTATTTACATTTTTAAATTATGTACAATTCATGGGGTTTCATGTGTTTCATGATTGTTATTTTCTATGAACAGTTTTCATAAACCGAGGCACCCACTCCTACAGTAAGAAGAGTCACTTTTAGATGTAGAACTAACCTTTTAGATTTTCCACCAGCATTAACCTCTCTGAGCTGTTGTGGTGCTAAACTGCCCAGTATTCTGTATGAATCAATGTTCATGTTTTAGAAATGTTCATGAAGAAACCCACAGAAGAAGGAGTGAAAGGGATGTTAGACTGAGCTTTCTGTGTCTCTAAACCTGACACCTGTGTGTCTGTGTTAAGTTTTAATGCTATCAATCCAGTGTAATGGAACACTTGCAAGGCTAATTACCTCCCATTTGCTTTAATGAGGTTTGGATTACTTTAAGAGTACACTCCACTGGACGCTCTCTGATATCTTTTAACTCTGACAAGGAGAACAATACCATTTCCTAAGTGCTGCCTGTGGAACGTGTCAATATTCATGAGGGTAATATTAAATTTCTTGTACTAAATAGGTGCAGATGGTTAGAATGGAAGCAGCTGTTTGCAAAATTTCACTGAACACAACTTCAACAAAGGAGATTTTCATAACTGTGGAGAAAAATGTGGCTGCAAATCTTTAAAATCTTTTGAGGTTGAACATTTGAATGTGTTGACAGTTACATTCTTCTTTATATAATTAGAATTATTCTTCATATAATTAGACTTTGGACCTAAAGATGCTCTGAGACTATGTCCCTCAAAAATTGCATAACTTTAATGAAAACATGGTTGGACTGAGGGGTATTAGCTTTAGGCAAGGTCAATGATTTTTTTTGCTTAATTTACTGTTAAAACACTGAGATTTAGATATAAGAATATGTATTTCGTTGTTATAGAGCTGACAGCTACAGACTAGCCATGGGTTATCAAATCTGCTGATACTAAACAAATAACAAACAACTAACATGCCATAATGACACACGTTGCATGTAGACAAACAACACTTTTACTTTCTGAACAAAATACACTAGACCCAACTTAACACAAAACACAGAATATAGGAAGCTAGGAAGCTACAAGACATGCAAATGAACATAATGTATCCAGACAATAAACTCACTGTATATTGAATATATGTGTATATATTGTATATTTCCTTTCAATATATATTTTCAATAACTGATCATCTGGCTTTCTTGTCTGGCTCTCGTCGGAGGCGGTCGCATTTTTATCACCTCCCCTCCTTCCCCATTGTGTTCACTGGTTTTCGTCTGACTGATAATTTTGCTGTACTTGTACATGTGCACCGCCAAAAAAATTGATTCTGATTCTGATCTGTCGCAGTCTGGAAATAAACGTAACTTTGTTGACTGACTGAGGTCTCAAAGTTTGAATAATACAAGTTATAGCAGCCAGTGTAGACTTGATTAGTAAATGTTAATCAGTGGTTGTGGATGAGGAGAAAACAGACTAGTTGGGGAAATGCACTGTAGACGAGCTGTTTCGGTGGTTGGTGATGTAGCACGTAAAGATCACATGGAGCTGGTGGCACTGAGCATGCATTAACGGTGCCAGTGGGGCTCGGTACAGCCTTAGTCACCAGGGAGGCCAGTGTGGATTTATGTTTGTTAAGGGTAAGGAAGGTCTGTAAAGCTAGCTTGGAGGGGGGTGGGTCTGGGACGCCAGACTTCACTGAGGTGTTATGGGCTTAATTCAGCGAAACACTGACGAGGGAAGGTGTCTACCTGATGACCCCTGTGAAGAGCTAGTAATGCAGTGTGTGGTACTCATGTGATGGGCTCAATGAGTAACCGTAAATGTTAAGGGATCATAAACGGCCACAGCAACCATAGGGTGTAGCTGTAGGATTGAAACAATAGGATTGTGTGCTGCTGGTAGTAAGAGAGAGGGGTGGGCCCTATGTGAAGCTCTAAAGGTTTGGCATAGGATATTTTACATCTTATCTTGTGTATGATTGTAATTACAATTTGCCCTTAATGGAACTTGTTTACATTGGAGTGGAAGAGTCTAATGGCTGAAAATTACAACACTGCTGTCTAGCAATTGGGGGTTTAAACACAACACAATATTAACACTGTCAGCAATCTATGCAGGTAAACTATTCAATAAAATTGATTATGTGGTTATGAGAATTGATACAAAACATAGTATTGTGATACAAAAGTGTAATAATAATTTCATCATTCCTGCTTTAGTGAGAGTATGGCTCAGACATTTCAGTGCATGTGAAACAGGACAAGCAATTGCAGAAGTTCTTTTCTAACAGCACGTTGATATAAAGGAGCTAAACCTGTTCCAGATTGCCTTGGCCCACAATAGAAAAAGACCTAGTCAAGGCCCTGGGTCCATCTGACATGGATCCATTTACACTGTAGAATGAGTGGGCCACTATTCTAGCTCAGTTCAAACAAAACCATCATTGAATGTCTCCATCATTGAATATCCGCGCACTCACCACTGTCCTGAGAAAATAAATGGTGCCTTGTCATTCTTAGAAAGTTAGAAAGAATACATCTAACAAGACCCAACATTAAAAAAAAGCAGATGGAACTAAATATTTTTCCTTTTATTTGTCACTTCATGGGAAAAAGAAAACATTTAGTCATAAATCAGCACCATTGTATACAACAGTATCATGTTAGTTGAATTCTTCAACACTGATGGGACTCAAAGAGCAGACAGATCAGGTGAAGCCATGGACTAATGAATGACTCAGTTCTGAGAGACACAAATATGGTCTTCCACGTAAAACTTCTTCATAGAAGCCAAGCTTAAAAAAAAAAAAAAAAAAAAAGCCCCAGGAG